>JAJQJQ010000444.1:0-24918 GCA_028622995.1 Panagrolaimus kolymaensis | reverse complement strand
ATTCATCGTGCTCCAACCAAGATTCTTAAGTACAAGAAATTAAAAGCAAAAAGTTATAAACCAAGATATCCCAAAATTAATCATTTGACTTTGATGCTTCTGTTTTTTCATGCATCAAATTGCTGATACTGAATCTAAATGGAGCCTTTATCCTTCTTTCTCAACACAAAAAGAAGCTATCGGAATTGGAAATAAAGAGTTTAAGAAGCAATTAGCACGTGAAGTAACAACTCTCAATTTGGAACTGTTTTTTTCTTCAAAACTTTGTTGGGGCTTTGATGGAAAATCGGCTGTAAAGGATTATGCTGTTGCAGGTGCACCTTCAACAATTGGATGATCAGACCATGCTAATTCAATAATTAAAACAACATTAAAATTCTTACAAACATTATTCATTTATAAAAATTTATTACACTCCACCGAAGAATCAAACTTCAAAAAAAAAATCGCTCACAAAAACAGCGAAAAATTTGAATGAAAATATTCTCTTTCTTTTTCTTTTGAATTAAAAATGTGAGTGGTCGCCGGTGTTGTGGCGAGCACTTGTAAACGCAAGTTTGCGCGCCGGCGTCAACTACGAATAAAAAAGTTAAGAGAAATTCTAAAGAATTTGAATTTCTCACAGTGTTTGGCGGTTCACTGTTATCTCTTCCTTTCGAGGAATTGGAACGTATCCCCTTATTCGTAGTTGTAAACTATGAGGTTGCTGCCAACCTACAGCTAGTGTTGACCTTGATGTACTTTAATAGAATCAGGGAACACTGGAAAAACTCTATCTTCGGGTACGGTTTTCTTAGACTAAGCAGCCGTCATTAAGTTGACCGAGGACTTTTTGCAAAAAAAATCTTTTTTTTTCTCATTTTTTTTTTGCCATATTCGGCATCAGCCAAGCCATTGCTGACATCGATGGTTGGAAATGGTTAAATCCACGCTAAATTACCCTATTCTGAAAGTTTCATACTTATAAACAGCGCTGGCGGTTTTTCGGTTTTTCGGTCGGTTTTCGGTGAACCGAACCGAACCGAAAATCGAAAACCGAAGTATCCCGGTTTTCGGTTCAAACCGATAAACCGAAAAAACCGAATTCGTTTTTCATAGAAAAATGTATCTAGTGTTATCCAAAGTGATAGCAAACATGCTAATAATGCATAAAAAGGCATTATTTAAGCAATACCTAATATTTTATCCCAAAAAATAACGATTTTGAATTTCAAACCGAACCGAAAACCGAAAAATTTTATAAACCGAAAAACCGAAAATCGAGGATTTCGTTTTTCGATTTAAACCGAAAAAACCGAAAACCGAAGGATTTCGGTAAAACCGCCAGCGCTGCTTATAAACCTTCAAAAAGGCAGGTTTCCATTCTTTCGGAGTTTCACTCATTCTGAATTATTCTACGCTCTTCATTTCTTTCGATAATGTTCCATCATCGATAAAGTAAAAGCTTATTCGCATCCATTAATGACGTCATTACATAGTGAAAGAATAGCTTTATAAACCCCTTTTAGAGCATATCGAACTTGATGCAAGTGGACACTTCATGTACCTGTATGTACACACATTAAATAATAAATGAAAGATTTGCTTGATATTTTAACAAACTTTAAGTAAAACAGCGTGTTGTTGGTTTCAAATGAGTCTGGAAAGAAGTATTCATCATACTCTTCATTAAACAAGTTCTTCCATACACGCTTATCCTCTGAACGTTTCAGGCGACCACCTGTAGCTCTTACATGTCTCTTTTGTTGAGTTGTAAATGGCCAAATAAAAATGATGGTAATCACCTCTAAATTGGGAATCACTCAGTTCCATTCAAATATCAAAAACAGAAACAAAAAATAAAATACAAATTTATTTTTACAAACATAATTAAATATGCACACACTAATTATTATCATAAATAAGGATCATCAGCTACTTCGAACTTCCCGAGGTTGATCATTATTGGCAAACATCATCTTTGACATATTTGGAAATAGCATCTTTAATCCATTTATCACACATAGGTCCAAAAAGAACTTTGACAGCTGAAAAGGAAGCATGTTAAAACAATGGTAATATAATGTTAGGCGAAAAATGATTCTTACGTTTGCCATCAGCGTCCTTTGAATAAATACCACCAAGAGCCGAATCATTATCAACGAGGATCATTGCAGGAGCTTTGATAGTTTCTTCTTTTCCATCTTCATACTTTGTGGTAATCATCTTTCTCGACGCTAAAAAGAGAAAAATTAAAGAAATATAACAAAAACAGGAAAGACTTACTTGCTTGATGTTCATAAGTAATGACATTGTAATCAGCAGAAAGAGATTTCACGATATGAAATAGGTTTAATGCCTAAAGCATTTTGTTCTGAGAATGGAATGGACAACTAAAAAATGAATACATAAATACGCATAATGGATAATGACAAAGTTAAATGTAAGCCTACAGTAATGATAGCGGCATCGTTGTCTGTTTCCCCTTGCTTATAATCAGGATGAAGAACGATATCATTTGAGAATGTAAAGACAGAAAGTGGAAGAACATTTGGATCAGCTGGATAAACCTTTTTTCCATCATGACGATAATCAACAAAAACACCAGTAGCCAAATAAATAGGACCATCATCAGATATTTTGATATGTAAGCAGCTTGCTGGTGCAATGATATGAAATGGTGTAATAAGTGAACCAATGCACTGAAAAAAAGTGTAGTTAAAAAAGGCATAAGTAAAGTGCATAATCCTTTCACATCATAAATGCTCATTTGGAAACTTCAGAAGAATAAATTGTGGAACTAGTAATGTTTGGTTGATCACGACATGGACATACTAAATATGTAGTTTCATCGACCTAACCCTATTTACTTTCATCTGTGAAAAACAAACAAAAAACCCAAACTTAAAGTATCCATACGAAGATCTTTAGCTTTGTAAACTGTCCATTATTTAAGTAATCTCTTCTTCCTCAAGTAACTATATAAGCTTCATCATATACTACATAAGATGTGTACGAATAGGCAATAAAGAAATACCATCAAACTCCATATGTTCACAGCATTAGATTTACAAATGTTATTAATACAATAAAAAGTTAACTTACTTCTCTAATGATAGTTGATGTACCATCAGGAGAAAGAGCAGGAATTAAAAAGAATGGAGCTTTAATATCATTATTGGCTTGACAGCTTGATGTTGTAAGAACAAAGTTGAAGAAGAAAGGCAGCAAAAAAAAGATGACGACGAGGACCATTCATATTGCAAACAGCTTTCTTTAATACACACGAGTGAAACAACTTGATTGATTCTTCTTCTTTGAATAAATTTGATCATCGCTTCAAATGTTTTATCAGCGGAAAAGATAATTTGAAAATTAGCATATTTTTGAATAAAAAAAAATGCAAAAATATTTTCGGCGTTTTTCTAATTGAGAGAATGCAAAAACTGATTTTGTTTCTTCGCAAATCAACGAAGAAGAAAGAAGAAAGTTTTCATGCTAAGGACATTTTTCTTTCATGGTAGGTAAATGCGGACCGAAAGTAAAATACGGCCGAGAGAAAACGGCCGAAGGTAAAATACGGCCGAGAGAAATACGGCCATGTATAAAACGGCCACTGAGAAAATGCGACCAAGGATAAAATGCGGCCGACGAGAAAATCCGGCCGAAGATAATAAGGTCATTGATTTTTATTAAAAAAAAACTCTGATTTATTAAAAACGCATTTTTTGAGAATAATTTGCGAAGTTTAACAGACTTTATTTATTTTTTACTTTATTTTAAAATCTTTTTTTCAATTTTCTTTTCTTTTTTTGCGACGACAATAACTTTGATGTGATCCATGGCTTATTTAACTAATTGTATGATAATAAATAGAGAGTTCAAGTTTCTTAATTTTCATAAATTGTTAAAGTACGAAACTTTAACATAAGGCTTATCATTAGTTTGTCGCCTTCAATGTAGCTCTTAATTTCCTTGTCGGACTAATAGCAGAATAAATTTTCATTTCTTTCTTCAAGGCTTGAATTTTTTTCAGTATCGAATAAATAGGATTCCAAATTAGGCAAATTATCGAATCCATAAATTAATTTTGCATGCCCCAATTCCATTTTCATTTCTGTTTTCAAGGCTTGAAGTTTTCGATAAAAGAAATTCACAATTGTTTTCAACCTTGGTTATTATTGGATTCACCATATTTACAAAAAATGAAAAAAATAAAAAAGTAACTATTAAATATTCAAAAAAATGTATCAATCAATATTATTTATTCTCAAGCGCGCAAATACACTTTGCTTTGGAAATTTTTTTCATTGAATGTAAAAAAAACTGGCGCTTTTTAATTCGGCGATGTTTTAGAGAAAAAGTCTTTGCAAAAATAGTTTGTTGTATTACTCGTCGGAATTCTTTCTGAATGGATTGTAAAAAATACAAAAAACATGAAAATTTCTTTTAAAAAATTGTTTTTTTTATTTTACCCTAAAATAATTAATTTAGTTTTACCCAAAATATACGATTTTTGAAAGTTTTTTCGATGAATTGAAAATGCAGATTAATTCCCTGCTTCCTTGGAATTATCAATAAAACTTATTGGTATTCCACAGCCTAAAAATGGCAGAGTAGAAATGGGCGCAAAAAGTTACGATCGAGCCGTTTGTTTTATATTTTTTTTAAATTTTAATTGTCTTTTACGAAAACATAGATAATTATCAAACTTCGAAAAGTTTTGAATCAATTTTTTAAACCCATACCTGGTTTTTAAACTAGACTTTAAATATAAAAAATCTATAATAAAATTCGAAAACTGCACATGCGTTCGATGATTTGTATTCCTTCCGTTTTTGATTGGTTTTTAAAGCGCTGTTATTCTTTAATTCATTTTTTGTTTTTTATTGTGGATAACAAAGTGAATAAAAGTTTTAGCTGATTCAAATTTTTGTTTTTGTTGTTAACCGAATATAATAAATGGAAAAATATGTTTATTAATCTTTACCCAAAAATTATTACCAATAAACAAAATGTAACATGACTAAATGTAAAACAATAAATTTTTTAAGTTTAATTAAATGTTAAATTTGAGAAACAGTAATACATTTTTATTAAAATAAGTTGGAAGATGGTGGTGGTATAGCTCCGACATATCCCATTAATGTTTACATGTCAATGTCATCGACATCGCGACGTGAACGGTATGGATGATTTCGATTTCTAAAACTTTTAAAATATTAAATTTGGTACACTTTTGAAACATATTTCTTACGTTTCACGGGTTCTTGAAGCATTATTACGAGCAGTTAAAGCGTTACGATTGCCAGGTCTAAAGATTTGGCTTTCTTTAGAAAAAGAAAAAAATTGTTTTTAACAAACCTTGTGGTGGATTCTGAACTTAACGAATTACTCCGTCGACGACCAATATGACCAGATGAAGCAATAGGTTGTGATAAAGTTGATACCGGTCGATTTGTTTGGGAATGAGAAACTGAAGAATTTTGTCCAGCTGATTGTAACAATGGGCGAAGTTGTGGTCGATTTGTTTGACCTAAAGTATTTTCATTAATTTGAGCAAGATGACGCAATTGAGGAGGATATTGAGGCCGACGATGTGCGGAAGTCATAGGTTGTGAAACTGGAGCGCCATGTTGAATACGACCAGAATAAAGAGTGGGATGATTGCCTATTGTGAAGGGGAAAGGTGTTGATGCCCGATTTGAATTAAAAGGTTGGCTTTGATGACGTGGTTGAGGAATGATTCGTTCATTTTGAAGGGTTGTTTGACTTTGAAATGTTTGTCCGGAATTAAATTGTGATCGAGGATATTGTGGTTGAAATTGGGTGGAAGAAACTTCTTCAAGATTAGGATATAATCGTGGTTGATATTGCGTTGAAGAAAGACCTTCAAGATTAGGATATAATGGGCTGTTTGTTATAGCTGGAATAGGAGAAGGTTGAAGATATGGTCGACCAACATTTTGTAATGGTGCTTGAGTTTGAGTTCTTTGTCCAGGATTTAATTGTTGACGAGTATTAGGATGTTGTTGAAACGATGCTGGTGTTGGTCTAAGGTTTATTGGAATTTCAGTCGGAATTTCATGACGTTGGTTTTCATTAACATTTGATTGACGATCTAAATCTACTAAATTATGTTGACCAAAGGTATTGTTATCCATATCATTATGAGCATTAGAAAAATTGGGTGGAATCGAATCACTATTAGCATAATGAATTTGATTGTCGGGATTTATAGCAACGCGATTCAAATTAAGTTGTTCCTCATCAAAATCAAAATGGTTGGCATTTTCATAACCACGATCTTCTCTTTCATTCATTCCACCATCATTCCAATCGCCTTCATTTCCACCATCATTCCAATCGCCTCCATTTTGGAATTCTTGATGATCTTTAAGAAAGTAAAAATTAGTTCGAATTGTTTTATTTTTTTATTTTTTTATTCCCTACCTAAAAATGGTATTTGAAGAAGTTCCATATTTTCAGCAGCAATAGTTTGTTCATCATAATTCGGTGTGGATAGCCTTTGAACATATCTTGAGAAAACGAGTAATTCATCAAAACTTGGTAAATAACCATTTGCAAGTGCTTCTGCCAACTTTTGTTTAGCAATCATAAGTCTGGTTTCACTTCGACGGTATGCTGGACGGCGAAGTTCCAAAACTACACCTTCTTGGCTTTGATAATAGTTAAAGATTGAATCCGTGAGAAGTCGTCGCAGTTCAATATATACTTTTGACATTGGAGTGTTCACGTTACTAAAGCAATTAATTTTTTATTTTTAAGCTTTGGGAATTTTTTAGTTTAAAAAAAATTACCCTTGGAAAACACTATTAAGTTTTGAATGATGGCTTTCGGCTGGATTCGTGGTTCTAGGACTATTATCCAAATCAAGATTAACCATATTGATTTTTGGTAACCAAAATTGGCGTAAATAGTTTACAAAATCAATAAAGTATCCTTGCAAATGTTCTGGAATTGGAGGAAGATTCTGAAGGAGAGTCATTTGTTCCCAAAGTTGTCGATGTAAATTTAAAGGCAAATGAGCTCCACCTAAAGCATATTGGTTAATTCTTTTAACAAGTCCTTTGTAAACACACCAACAAAAGCATTTTTAAATTTGATAAAAATAGGATTATCTGATAAGGCAGTAGCTCCATGGGCACCATTCACTCGGTTATAATCATGAATATTCTGAAATCGTTTTAAAAATTAAAATATTTTAATTAGATGTTAATTCAATTAAAGTATAATAAACTAACTTTATTAAAGTGAAAGAAACAACTTTTGATTAAACATTCGGGGAAAATTCGTTCCAACGAATTAATAGCAGCCATTTCGTGATCAATATGAAAAACTTTATTATAACCAATCGATCCAAATTCAGCTTCAACATTTTGTCTGATAACACTAAATAATCTGTTGTAGGTTTCGCTGAGCTTGTTTGGAAGTAAGGCATATCCTTAAAAATTTTGGTTCGTTTTTTGGCTTAAAATTATTTTAAAATTACCTATGACGAAGCATGAAGTATAATCGGGAAGTTGGCAAAAAACGGCGTGAATCGTATAGATTTGCAAAAAACCTGCTGGACTATACTGAAATGTACCATCCACGACGATGTGGATGGCATTAAAAAATGCTCTCATAAGGTGATAATCCATCATGACAATATAAGGTAGACCAGTTTCATTCATATCCCGAACCAAATGATTTATTATTCCATCATCCCGTGGTACACAAGAAAGCTGAAAATATTTTTATTGTATAGTTTTATAATTTAGCTTTGCTTTTGGTAACTTTAAAAGCCATTTAAAAAGGTTAATAAATTTAAAATTAACTCATAAAATTTAAATTTTATATTTTTGAAAATACCTTAAGATTTTCAGGAATAAAAAAATTTGTAATGTCTTGAGCAACAGATTTTGACTTATGGTAGTTGAGATCACGTCGTCGACTAGCTTTTGAAGGTAAATGTTGAGCCATGGAGATTGCTCGATCAGGGAATCGTTCTGCAATTTTATTTGTTATATTTGTCATGGCAGTAACAATTGGAATTGGATTGGTTCGCATATTTTGATTTTCTTCACTAAAAGTTTAAAATTATTTTTTATCAATTTTATTTTATTTTTATTACCGAAGAAGCATTCTTGTATCTGCCTTATCTTTATTCATTCTGTAGCCTTGACAAATATGAGCAAGAGAATCTGGATCACTTTGAAAATTTAAGCCAACTACCTTAATTCCCATTGTAACTTGATCATAAATGGTTAAATTATATCGATCAGAAATATAAATTTTTGCATGAGTTGTACATGGAACAATTTCAGCATCAAGTTCTAAAACCATGGTTTCTGGATTTATATACGCTTCTTCATTTTCATGCATATGACGAATCACCACAGGAAGCTTAGACCAACATTGATCTTTTGGAGCAAATTCAACATCCAAAACAAAGCATTTTGTGGTTTCCATTATTTTATCGGTGACCATTCTTGCTGTAACTGCCGAATCATTGAGCAAAAATCTTGCTAATTTATGGGGATTAGAACTCGATTGCGCCATAATAAGACGTAATAATGATGTTGAGGTTATGCAATAGTGATGTGATAAAGTTTGAAATGAATTTCTAAGCATTGAATTGACTTTAGAAAATAAACCTTGGAGTAGCGCAGCAACTTCATCAGAGGTAACCAAATGTGGAGGTGTTAATCTTTTTGATCTTTGTAAAGGAAAAATGAGCTCTTTTTTTAAAACAGCATAATTTTGTTGTGAAATAATTAGTTCTTTATCACATTGAGCATGAATATGATTACCAGAAAAATTAAAAGTAAGCGCAAATGTTCCATCACTTGATAAAAACATTTTGCCATCAAAATGGCCTTTTAGTGTTGTCAAGTAATGAAAATCGCAGGCGGCTTCATTTGTAACATTCCAAATAACAACCCCGTTATTAGCTGGACATGATTGTGATGAGTATGTGCAGTTTTGAGATAATGGCGCATTTGAAGTAACAGTATTATTTTCACGAATTATGGTTGTATTGGTTATGATACAATTTCTAACACTTGACTTTAAATTATATCTCCAATATGCAAACGCGCTATATTCAGGCCATTCCAATGTGTTTTCTGTTACCCACATTTCTTGATTGAACACAAATGGAGATTGAACAACGCTAGAATAACCAGTTTGAACCATATGTTCGCAATCACTTGAGTTAATGAAAAGTGGGATTGGTGGAGAGAAAACTGGGTTGCCATATCCATTCCAAGCTCCTGTTTTTTCTGCATCCACTTGATAGCATTGGCAAAAATAGCTCGATGTTTTAGGCTTAAACAAAGCACGACCAAAAATATCTAATTGAAGTTCGATAGGGACAATATCTTCATTTTTATTGATTTGAGGACATTTGAATTCAGAAGGCAATGTCCATAAAGATTTCTGAGAGTTGGGTGGACAAAACAAAGCTTTTTCACAATTTACATTAAATATGAGTAAAAACAACAAGATGCACTAAAAGGATATTGTTTTAGTAAGCAATAACAAGAAAAATTAAATTTGCAATAGAGTTGACAAAATTTTAAGTTTTTTTTAACTTTGAAAATCTTTAGTTTATATCAAAAAAATTAATCGAAAACTAAAAGGAAAAAAGATTTTTTAGTAAATTTTTATTATTTTTAGAATTGAAATTGAAAACCTTTAAACAAAATTTTTAAATTTTTTTGTAACTCCGAAAAGAATTTGGAATTTTTAAACAGAGATAGGTGAATAATCCAACAATTTCAAAATGTTCAATAAAAATCAAAAAAAAGTTTAAAATTAGAATATATTTACCAAACAGGGTTAGAGTAATTAAAGAGGGAATGATTATAAAAATGTAAAATGAACTGATTTTAAAACGATATCAACAAATAAGAAAAAAATCAAAATTCAGGACTAAAAGATTCGAGTAAAAGTCATAACAATTAGGAAAAAAATATATATTTCTCAGGGTTATGAGGAAAAAGAATTAAAATGTTGATTCATTTTACTATTTGTAAGTATGTGCTTTGATAAACATATAAACTAACTTTTAGCATCTTTAAGATTCAAGCCGAACCAAACAACCAACAGTGTAATAACCAATGTGAAGCAAAATGACAACAAAATAAAAATCCAATTTTTGATCAATCTAAAAAATAGCATATTTCAGTAATGGCATCAGAAAAACAAATTTGTTTAAGGTAAATGCAGAAGGTGAAGAAAGATATTTATTTTCGTAAGATAAATTTGAGTGGGCTAAGAAACGTATGGAGACTTTTATTTAATTGTGGACTGAATAAAAAAAATTCTAATTAATTGGCCTACAATAAATTTATTTTGCTATAAAAAATTTATGGCGTTTTATTAATTTTTCGCTTGTAATTGATTAAAGATATTATTTAATCATGCCAACAAAAAAAAGAGAAAAAAAAATCTTAACAGTATGAAAATATATTTAAGAAAAAAGCTTGGTTAATAGGTATTGCAGGCAAAGCAAAAAGATAAAAATTACAAAGTCTAAAAGTTAATATTTTTAAATGGGAAGAAAATGTCGAAAAGTTGCGAAAGTCATTGGGTGTTAAAATAGGAGAAGATTTTAGGCCTTTGAAAAATAATCATAGATTCTCTCATTCGTTTTTGAATGGGTCCTATAAAAGGCGGTGAAAAAATACATTAGCCGGACTAGAGCAATAACATTTAAAGAAAAACAAAAACAAAAAACGTTGCCGCAATAGGAGGTATAAAAAAAAGAAAACTTTCATTATCGGCAAAAAACTTTTAGGAACATCTGTCAGCGCTGTATAAAATTTGGTAAAAATAACCTTTCATATACGAAAATAAAAAAATATTTGCGCTGTCTGATCGTTTTAATGTTTGGTGCAGAAAAAAAGTTCCGTATTTTATTTTTTTCGTTGCTGAAAGATATCTCCTTATTTTTTGGTTGCTCAAAGAAAGTTCCGTATCTTATTTGGGCTTTTCTATTTATTTTTTACTTTGAAACAAACACTATTTTTATATTACTAAATCGCTCACCTTTCGCTAACTCTAAAGTCTACTGCATCCAAATATTGTAAATAAGAAGAATAAAGCATTTCTGAAAATGACAAAAGTTGATATCATTTGTAACGAAAAAAATAAAGATTGAAAAGCATTAATTCTCATTTGTAATAACTTACTGCAATGATAATTAAAATCCATGATGTAATTATAGGAAAACCGATGGCAAAATTATTGAAGAAAAATTATGAGAAAAAAAAAGATATATCTTTCAAGAAAAAATAGTCACTTTTAATTTTAGTTATTTTTAATATTGATACATTAACCCAATAATAAAGTTGTAGTGACATAAATGCAATAAAACAAATTCTTGTAGTTTGCATTTTTAACAAATATGAATAATTTATATTCAAAAAATTAGTGCCATTTTATGCTCGGCCGGATTTTCTCGTCGGATGAATTTTACCTTTAACCGCTTTTTCTTGGTGGTCGTTTTTTCCTCGGCCGGTTTTTCTCACGGCCGCTTTTCCATTTGGCCGTTTTTATCTCGGCCGTATTTTATCTTCGGCCGGAATGTAACGTCATCGATGGAAGTTTAAAGGATTCCTCCTTTTTAGCTCCAGCTGTTTTTGCTGTTAATAAAACTTTTTCGCTATCTTCCACATCCGCTTCATTGTAAGCTGTCACTGCAAAAACATAAGTTGTGTTTGGTTTTAATCCTTCGATTTTAAATGAATTAGTATCAACTCCTTCAATAACAATTTTTTTAGATGGTGTTTCAATTCCATATGAAACAGTATATCCTCGAACTAGAATATCTCGGGCTGAAGATGGCGGATTCCACCATAGCGTTGCTGAGGTAGATGTTGTTTTTATTCTAACATTTTCTGGAGAATCTGGCACTCGATATTCTAAACAAAAATAAATAATTTATTTTTCATATTTGTTAAGGGACTCACCTGATTGGGCATTAACTAAATATGATAGTAAAGATAAGCTCAAAATTACCCGAATATTTAACATAATTATTTTTTAATGCAAAATTTTAAGTCAAAATACGTCTTCTCTCCATTTTATTTAATTATTTGTTTTATAAAATTCTGAAAACTGTTAAAAATAGTATAAAAATAATCTCTTGAACTTTAAACGACGACATTCGTGTAAAAAACATGCTCGCATGTTTTTGTTCTCTATGTATTGTCAAACTTCCGTTTTGCATCTTTTTTTAGAAGCTTTTGTTAAACCCATTTTATATGAAAAATAGACTTTAAAAGAAACCCAGTCAAACTTAAGTTTTTTAAAAACAGATTTTAACCCTTTGATGTTTCCCTTAGGGTATTTAATGTTAGAGGATGTTCGCAAGAAAAAATAAGTTAAAGCTAATTTTTCCTAATCACTTATTTCTTCTTTTTTTCAAAATGATATGAGAAATACGGGAGAGAAAAAAACGTAAGAAATAATAATAAAGGCTATAAAAAAGAAAAAAATATATTCACAAAAAAAATTGGGAAAGAGGGGCAACAAAAATAAATAAATCCAAATATGTATGTTATGCTAAAAAGAGTAAAGACTAAAAATGCATATTTAAGTATTTGCAACTTTTTTTTGGAAAAGTTTTGCGCTCTTCTTCTGTTTCCTGTCAAAGTTGGAGGGGATTTGATTTCCGCTTTTTATTTTTCAAATAAATTTGTTAGTTTTATAAAATTTGTGTTGTTTAACAGATGACATAGCTTAAAACTATTTTTGGGGCAAGTAACTTGAAAAATCTTAGCGTGATTCGAAAATTTCGACGTGAGAAGAACAGTGAACACAAAAGTTTTTATTACCATTTTGAAGAAATTTTAACCTCAAACTCTCAACACAATAAAAAAAACATAGAAAAAATGGAAAGATGAAAAATAAAAGGATGAGTTTTTTTTTATAGGGCCATTGGACGCAATATAATGTAATCTCTCAATGCTAAAAAAATTGAGGCTTTGATGAAACAATTCAAATGACTCTTTCGCTGCCTCAAATTCTTTTTAACTTTTAACTTTTTTATTTTATTTTTTTCTGTACAAAATTTTTTTACGTTTTTGGTAAACATTTTAGCACGTTGTTAAATGTAAAAGTTGGAAGTGCCAATGCTAAACAAATTTCCTCCGATAAAATGCAAGCGCAAAGAAGAGCAGCAACAGCAAAGTTAACTTCGAAAAAAAAAGAATTGAAAATGAAGGAATTTGAGTTAGTAAAGTTTTTTGAGATTTGATAAACGTAAATAAAATTCAGGCATTTTTTCAAACCTAATAATAAATTCTCTATAATTGAGATTAAATTTTGAAAAATCTGATAGCCTCTAAAAAGTCAGCCAACTTTACGAATGACAAAATAAAAATTAAATTTCAAAAAAGTTCAAAATTATATGTAAGAAAAATTAAACTATTTTGTTTGGGGAATTTTTTTTTTGTTTGACAAGATTTTTAGTCATAAAACTAAGCACACGAAAAAGGAGGAAGCGTGCTTGTTTTGTTGAATTTTAAAAACGCCGATGAATGGCAATAAAAAAGGGAGGAAGGAATAAGAAGAGAGAAACTGCGCAATACCATGATTTTTTTGCTTTTTTCCTTATTGTTTAGCGGCAAATCATAAAAGAATTTTAGTTTAAATACGAGTGTGAATTTTATTTGTGCTGCTTCATAGGTGACAAGCGGTTTATTTTGGATTCGATAAAATAATAACCATATTATTGCCAAATATTGCATTTCAATTAACCAGTTTTGCTAAAATCTCAACAGTTTAGAAATATTTTTAAATTCTCATTATAAAATATAAAGTTAAAAAACTATTAAAATGCTTTTAAAGAAAGTGCAAAATTTCGGAAAACCTATTGATTAAAAAAAGCAGTAAAACGTCTATATCAACAAAACCATCTATGAAATGAACAACTTCCATCATGTTGTTTATAAATAAAACTAATTTTTAGAAAGTACATATAAAGTGTGAAAATGGAGTTACCAAGATAGAAAGGCTTTTGACTGTCACCGAAAGAAGAAAAAATAAAGCAAAGAAAATTAATTTTACCTATTTGAAGGGAAAAACTGACATCCTTACAAATCAAAATTATTGAAAACATCAAAATAATAAATAAGGTTAATAAGCGATAAATCTTTTAAAAGAGTTTTGAATGGCAGATGAAGGCCATCTTCCACCTGTTGGGTTTTGGGATAGCAAGATTCCTTTTTTTTTTAAACCCATTTTGGCTTCTTTTGTGAAGCTTTTGTTAAAATGACAGCTTCCTGCCTTTTGAAAAGTAAAACATTTTTCAATACGATTGTCTCAAACCAAAGAAAGAAATGACAGTAGCGGCAGTTTTCGATTATGATTCAACATCCCAAACATTAATGGAACCTCAATTTTGAATGCGCATAAAATGGGCAGCTGCATGTGCGCGGCGACAAACAGCAATTATTACGCTTGTTTCACAAATCTTTTAAAACCATTCACACAAATGCACTTTCTTTATACAATAAATCAAAGCTTTTTAGCTTTAATAAATAATAAAATTAATAAAAACTATAAATTTTGTAGAAAATCTCATTTAATTACAAATGACAAACATGAAAAAATTCATTTTGTCCATCTATTATTCCTCAAGGATTTATAAAGGCTATTCATATGTCAACAACAAAAACATCTTTTATTCGTATTGATTATAAAGTTATAAAATCATCTTTCATGATTATGAATAGTAACGTACAGCAAAAATACCGTATACTGATGGATTAAAATTTTTTTAATGTTTTGGCTTTTTGTACCCTAACATTCAAAGAATTATTCTCAACGTTTTTTTTTCTTTCTAATTTGTCTTTTATCAAACTGAATGTGATACATGTTTCAAAAAAATGCTTTCATATCATCGGTATCGGCATTCAACCTTGCCATTTCATTTACTTTTTTCAAGACAATATGCAACCAAACCATTACTTCAATGGCCACTTAATGTAAGTTTTTGTTTAATGATGGATAAATATTATTATGATGTAATTTATAGAGTGAAACCAAATTGAGTAATAATTTACACCAGATTGAAAGCTATTGGAATGATAAACTTACTGGTAAAGCAATTGGAATTGAAACAAAAAATGGCGAAAAGAAGTATATTTTGGCCATGTTTCCCTATCCATCTGGAATGTTACACATGGGTCATATGCGAGTTTATTCCATCTCTGATGTTTTAAACCGATTTTACAAGTTAAATGGTTACAATGTCATTCATCCCATTGGTTGGGACGCTTTTGGTTTACCTGCTGAAAATGCTGCTATTGAACGAGGAATTGATCCTAAAGAATGGACTTATTCGTAAGCTTTGATTTTCTTGTAAACCTTTAAAATGTGTTTTTTTAGAAATGCTGCTGCAATGAAACAACAACTTTTAAGTACCGGAGTTCAATTCGATTGGCAAAGGGTATGAGGGTTTTTTTGTTAGTCTACGATAAAATAAAACATTTTTAGGAATTGTACACTTGTGATCCAAATTATTACAAATGGACTCAATGGATTTTTTTGAAATTATTTGAACAAGATCTTGTACATCGAACTGTAGCTGAAGTTAATTGGGACCCTCTGGATTTAACAGTGCTTGCTGAAGAACAAATCGATGGTCATGGGTGCTCTTGGAGGTCGGGAGCAAAGGTAGAAAAGAGAAAATTGGCACAATGGATGATAGAAACACCGAAATATGCTTTAAGACTGGTTGATGGTTTAGCAAATTTAAAGAAAAATTGGAAAGAAGTTGCTGATATTCAAGAAAACTGGATTGGAAAATGCGATGTTTGGAGATTTGTTTTAAAATTAAAAGAAGGTCGAACTGAACGTAGCTTTGAAAGATTTGATTTACGTTTGAAAGATCCTAAAGATCTTGCAACTGCTCAATTTCTTGTAGTTCGAAGAGATCATGCTTTGGTAAGAGAACTTCCAGAATTGCCAAAAGATACAAGTGAGAATTGTTTTTTGCTTTCACAATACATAATTTTTTTATATTTTTAGCTGTTCTTGGGCCTACCGTATTTAACTTTGTGACGGAAAAACAGATGCCAATCGTTGTGTTAAGCGAAGAACTTGAAGCTATAGATGATAAAAAAGAAATTGAATTTTTTTTGAAAGCTCGATTGGGGCAGAATATCGATGAAGAAGCAATGAAGCTTTTGGATATAAAATCAATGGATAAAGCTATCGATATAAGAGCCGAAAAAGTGATTGAATTGGCTAAGGTGCGATATATTTGTAATTAACGAAGGCTTACTTTATCATTATTTTAGAAGAACAATTGTGCCGGTTATCAAACTTCTCGAACTTTACTTGATTGGGTTGTTTCACGCCAAAGAGCTTGGGGCACTCCTATTCCCATGGCTTTATCAAAAAAGGGAGAAGCTTTTCCCGTGGAAGAACAATTTTTACCTGTTTTAACTGAACATAGAGGCGATGAATTCCAGTATGCTAATTACTTTTTTTGAATTTATTTTACTATCATTTTTTTAGCTCTCTGGGAAAAGTTGGACATATTGAAACAGATACTCTTGATACATTTTTTGATTCTTCATGGTATTACTTACGATTCCTTGATCCTAAAAATGACAAAGAATTTGCTGATAAGTCAATCTTAAAAAATCTCATGCCTGTCGATGTTTATGTTGGTGGTGTCGAACATGGTAAATTCGAATTTTAATAATAATTCACTTAAAAACATATTCAATTAACAACTATTAATTATTGTTATTTTAGCTGCCGTTCACATGTTTTTTGCTCGCTTTGTCAACTATTTCTTATATGATCAAGGTCTTGTTCCATGTGAAGAACCTTTCAGTGATTTAGTACCACAGGGAATTGTTCGAGGTCGTACTTTTGTCGATCCCTCCACTGGAAGATATGTGCTTTCAAAAGATGTTGAACAATCTGGAGAATCATTCGTTGATGCACAAACTGGAGCTCTATTGGAATCAACTTTTGAAAAAATGTCAAAATCCAAGCATAATGGTATTGATCCTCTTGAAGTTATTCAGAAAGATGGTGTTGATCTTACTCGTCTTCAACTTCTTTGTGCTGCTTCTCCTCGCGCTAACCTCGATTGGGGTTCATCTGATTCGAAAGGGTTAAAGCTATGGGTTGATCGAATTTCACACGCTGTTAACGTTTATATCGAAGGTCGTAAGAATGCATCATCCACGAAACCTACTGAAAAAATTCCTGAAGATGTTGAAAAGATATACAAAGAAAATTACAACTATTTTGTCAGAAATGTGAGTTATTTCCATCTGCGTATTTTTTTGTAAAAGGGGATTTTAAATTACGTTCTCTTTTCTATATTCTCTTGTTACACTTTTTTTTACATTAGTTTTATGTCATTCTTATTTCAGACAACTGTCATTTTGGACGTTCTTCGAATTCACAACACTGCAATTGCCCGACTTCAAGGATTGACTAATTCTTTAAAAGTAAGTTATTTCTTTTTAAATTATAATTCAACATAATTTATAGAAAGCAAATCCTCTCTACACTGGACAGAGCGCTGAATATGAACGATGTGTTCATGCATTAGTTATTATGTTACAAATCTTTGCACCAAATATGGCTGCCGAATTTTGGGGAGCGTTATCACAAGTTGAACCAATAAATTCTAATACATGGGATCATTCTAAAGATGTCTTTGAACAAAAATGGCCAGAAGTTGATGCCGATGCTGATATTGATTTTTGCTTAAATGTAAGTTTTTAAATTTGAATAACGCTTAAAATTCAAGTTTTTTAGGCATTTGATATAAGTTGTGGACGCATTCCTGTCAACAGACAAATGGTAGAAAAATTATCGGATGATAAAATCTTTGAATTAGGAAAAACAAAAATTCATTCTTCGTTCTTTGAAGAAATTGCCAAGAAAAATTTCGCTTTGGATTCTTTTAATGTTAAACGTCATAATGGTTTGATTCTAACACTCGATCTCGCTTTCAAAGGAAATGTGAATGAAAATAGTATCCGTGATATTCTTGATCAAGTAAGCAAAAATAGATTGAAAGCTGCTACCGACGCAAGAAAGAAACGCAAGAAGGACTTAAAAAACATTTTAAATAAAAGTTAAATATATTAGGTTAGTTTTAGTAAAACATTTGTTTTTTTGTTGTTATCTTTTTGTTTTATATGTACATTCGATAATAATAAATTTTATTAAAATTTAATATTCTAAAGGCATACACCGCCATTGTACAATTCCTGCTAAACCTTTTTGAGATCGATCAGCATTTCGGGCTTGATCGATTGCTTTTTGTACAGTAATCCGATAACGTTCATGGAAACCTTCATTTGACTGCGAAAATGACAGTTGAAAATCAGAATCAACAGCAGCAAACTTCTAAAATTAAAAAAGGACCTATGTTGCATTCTTGAAAACAAAAATTATTACTTCAATAAAATCAATGCAAGCTTTGGTTGTAAAAAGTTTAGGCAATCGCATATAACAAAATGATTTAATTGGTTTTTCTCTTTTCCATTCAAGGGCTTGTTCAACAATTTTAGGAGAAGTTGCCACATTTGTAATATCAACTCTAAAATAAATTAAATTTTGTTATAAGAGTGATTTAAAAAAAACTGCAATAAGCTACTAACTAACCTAATATTATCAACATTTTTTAGCATTTCAAGTAATTCAGTAAACTTTAAGTTAGATTTAACTCTGACATTATCAGTATAAAAAGTAGTAACTAAAGGATGCAAAAAATATTTCAAATCTTCTTTTAATATGCTACATCCAACTAATTCAAATTTTGTGAAATGAAGAGCAGGCAATTTGAGAGCTTTTCGTAAAGTTGGTTTAAAATCTTTACATGAATATACTTCAAAAGATTCAGTGACAACCAAATTTTCAATTATGTCTTTATATTCTTCAGCATTTATGGATAAACAAAATGTATCATTGTGTTCATTATAATATGCTTCAGTATATGATTCATCCTAAACTTAATAATATTAAACTTCTTTAACGCAATTTAATTCATTCAATCTTACGTCAATGGATAAAACATTCACTGGCCTACGTCTAATTTCCCGAGTTAAATTCCACATAAATCGTGAAGTTTGCGCCATATCGTTAATTTCATTGGGTGTAGCATTTTCAATAATTCGACGTACAATCCTCATAGGCATATTCGTAATTTGTTGTCGATCTTAATTAGTAATTTTTTCAAAAATGCTAGAAAAAAAATTAAAAGAAAAAATTACTTACAAACCATTTTTTCCATGAACTTGCAAGTATTCGATAGCGTGCTAGCTTCATCTCCATTGGTTTTTTCAACAATTTTACTAATAATAGGGTATGGTAAATTAAAATTTTGACGAATTTCTGACATTTTTAAAAAAATAAAAATTTTTGTTTTGAAATTTTCAAAACTGATTTTGAAAGCGAAAAAAATCGCGCATTAAAGGGACATAGCTATTTCATGCCTTTTTTGAAATTTCGTTTGCGGGCACTGAAAGTTACACTTGGTAAGGCGCGTGTTTGAATTACCGTGTAAGACAGAAGTGACACGGTAATTCAAACACGCGCCGCCCCAACTGTTCCTATCAGCCCCAGTATCGAAATTTTTGAAAAGGCATGAAATAGCTATGTCCCTTTAAGTCTTTCGTGTAAAGATTTTTTGTTATAAAGAATTTGCTTCCAGCAATAAATCGGCTTGAAATTAAAATAATACAGAAAGAATACAATCATAGTTTAAAATTTAAATAAATGTGGGTCCATGCAGTTCTCATTTTTGATTATAGTCCAGAAAGGAACAGAAAGATAAAGGCAACGAATATTTTAAAATAATTTTACCTTCTTTTTACCTTCATTACGTTATAGGTTTATGCATTTTCTTTAATTGAAATAATTGCTAACGACGGCCTTCTTAAAAGTGTTATAGCTAATAAAAAAGATTAGGCCTAAAAAAACTTCTGCTTTGCTTTTTGAACTATTATTATTCACCTGTTTCCCTTTTTCCATTGCAGTTTTAAGAATAAAAATAAATTTATGTTATTTTTTATTCATTTGTCAATAAATTATGTGTGACCTTTTTCATTGCTCAACAAGTATATAGAAACTAAATTTTTCTTTTCAACACCTTGGAAAATTTTAAGCTTTTCAAAAAAAAAAGCATAACAAATTTCAAAGCTTTAAAATTTATTTTAAATAAAAATGGAATCAATTGAAGAATGGCTTTTAATTATCAGCTATTTTGAAATGGCATTTATTTTTATTGTGTTAATTTTGATTTTTGCAAGTGCAAATATTTGTCTCAGAATTCACCTCTTTCATCCAAATTTAGTTGGTTTGGCAATTATCATGTGTTATCAATCCATCATTTCTATGTTTCTTCGAGCCATCATCATTGTTAGAGGCTTTTCCGATCCTGGCTTTTGTAAGACCCTATAAATATTTTAACTTATTTTTTTAAAAACATTTTCAGGTTACAATGAAACAAAAATTTGGGAATCCTCATATAGATTTGTTGATTTTGCTTGTTACTCCGTGAGAATTAGCCTCTTTATTTGTCTTGGAAATGTTACGCTTGAGAGATTTTTTGCTTGCATTCGTATTTCAACTTATGAAAAAATTCGAAATCTTAAAATTATTTTTGGTACTCAAATTTTCAGTCTTGCATTGGGTTTTGGAATTACATATTTAATTTTTTATAGTATGTTTTATATTATCACCGCACTTTAAAAATTTCCCCTTTCTTTGAAAAGCTGTATAAAAAATTAAATAAAAAGTTTTCCATCACAAAAATTTAATTTTTTTAATTTTCAGAAAAAATAAATATGGTTTTTCTTGTGGCTTTAGCGGAAGGAGCTAATTTAAATGGTGTTTGCGTAAGCTTTTTTTTCCAGCCATCTTCCTAAATTTGCAATTATCTTTATTTTTTTCTTTTTTTAGTTCTTTGTTTTCGTTCATTGGTGGAATAAAAAGCGATATAAAAGAGCAGCATGGGATTCATCATATTCTTTATCCATGAGATTTCAATTAAACGAAAATATAAAAACTTCATTATGTTTGAAGCGAATCATTTTATTTATTACTATTTGCAATCTTTTTTCATTTTTGGTACATTTTTTAAAAGATTAGTCTAATGAATAAATAACTGAAGAATTTTAGACATATGCAGGGAGTTATTACACAAATAATTTAATTACGCATCAAATATCAAAAGTATGCTTTAATTATGCATTATTAATTTATTCCATTGGACTCATTGTAATTACAATATATACAATTCCCGCATATAAATATAAAGCTGTTAGGTATGCATTAAAGGATTAAAAATTTTGATTAAAAAGCCTAAACATTGATAAACTCAACTCTTTTAAAAAGCTAATTGGAATATTTTCAGCATATTTAAAAAATATCTTAAATTTTTCCAACACAATCAAATCCTACCACATAAAAATGGTGGGCGCGGCGCCACTATGTCGACTAGACACTATGTCGACCAAGCCACAATGTCGACCAGACATAATGTCGACTGGACGCAATGTCGACCAGCCATAATGTCGACTGGACAGAATGTCGACTTAAGAGATGAGACTTCAATTAGTGAATTCCAAACTGATGATAAATATAAAATATTGTTTTTATGATAATTAAAGCGGAGAATTCAGGCATATAAATAAGATGTTTAAAATTCCGAAGTATATTTTCGAGGTTTAATCATTATTGACATGGAATTCCTACTTGCTATTTTTAAATTTTAAACCTTAATTCATATGTAAGAATTATTAATTTTTAATTCTGAATGTTAAATTGTTAATTAAATTTATGAGTTCTTTTCATAATTCTGAATTGCAACTTCTGAATACAATTCATGTATCAGAATTATTACTGATACTTCTGAATTATTTAATTACCAACTAAAAACTTCAAACTATTGATGCACTATAGAATTATAAATTCAGAATTCTGACATATAATAAAAACAATTTAGTTATCCGCCCATTTATGTAAAAATTGAAACCCATAATTCGTGATCTTTAATAATGTACCTTCAGCATTATCTCCGACTTTTAATGTAAAAAAACACGTTGAAAAGATTTTCTTAATTCATCTTAATGACTAGTCTCGACTATGTCCACAAGAGCTTATTGATTGGTCTGTCCGCAATTACTAATAAAGAATGATTAATTAAATTGCTACAATTCTCCGCTTTAATTAGCATAAAAGCAATATTTTATATTTATCACCAGTTTGGAATTCACTAATTGAAGTCTCTTCTCTTAAGTCGACATTCTGTCCAGTCGACATTATGGCTGGTCGACATTGCGTCCAGTCGACATTATGGCTGGTCGACATTGCGTCCAGTCGACATTATGGTTGGTCGACATAGTGTCCGGTCGACATTATGGCTTGGTCGACATTGTGTCTAGTCGACATAGTGTCGTGTCGCCAAAAATGGTGAATCAAAAAGGCCAGATTTAAGCCATCTTCGAAACCTTGATGGAAGAAAAATTGTTTTTGAAGTTACAAAAGAAGGTGAACTATACTTTTCGCAACTCAAAGATTCTTGGAATTAAAAAAACGAAAAATTTTTGTATGTAAATTTTCATTTGTTTTAATAAACTTTATTTTAACAAAAAAAAGTATCGGTTTTTTCGTTTTATAAAGATAAAAAAAAATGGGTGTAAGAAGGCAGCAACTCTCTTGTTTATGGATCGCTTTAATATTTTTGCAATTTATTCAATGTCAAAGTCGACCATCACGATTTATTCAATCAAAGGATGATTTTAATATTGTTGAAAACAAAGAAGAATTACCAGCAAATTTGAAAGATTTCGTTGATTTTGATGTATCTCTCAATCCGTAAGTTTTTAGTTTATTTAGTTTTCTAATTCAGCAATGATGACTTTTTAGCATTTTTGTAGCTTCATCTGAACATGATACAACATTGTTTATAACAACAATAAGTGAAGTGATGGTCCAATGGAAATTTCAGCGAAATAACAGTGACAAATGTCAAAACGCCGAACAGAAGTAAGTTTGATTAACTTTAAAAATATTTTTAAAACTCAAGAAAATGGTGAATTTAAACTTATTACAATACATTTCCTGTTAATTAAAGATACATATAGGATAATGTAAAGCTTCGTTTAAATCATATAATTTTATATTTCCAATATTTCCCTTTCACTTTTTTTGTTTCTCGAGACTTATTGTTCTAAGTAATGCTCAAAAAACTTTCACATCTTGAATCTCGTTTTTAAAAAATGACAATATGATTTTTTACTTTAATAAAAATACATGCTTTTTTTAGGATATCTATTTGTTATCTCAGTGGAGAAAATAATGATGGAAACGTATTTCAACATCAAGGCACTTGTCCACCAATGAATTGTCAACTTAATATTACACTTTCCAATAATAACAGTATGGTAGAAAACGGATATGCTTCTTTTGGTTAGTTTATTTTTTTGTTGTTTTTTTATTTACAAATATTATTTACAGGTGATTTTAAAACTTCCGTCGACTCTATTTATGTCGCTTTGAGTTACGATCAATCTCAAAATAAAGGAAAGCTTCAATTTATCAATAATAGTGGAGGAACACATGAAGCATGTCGACTGAATACAAGATTTTTAGAGAAAATTCAAAAGTTCCATGCTAAAATAATTATTCAAAAAAGTGGAACAAAACAATGTAATCCTCTTATGACTTCTGTATGTTTTTTTATTTATTAAACACCTTATATATTTTACTTATTTCAGTATGGTTCTAATGTTCTAATCAGTGGTGAACAAGATGTGGCAAGTACGACTCAATTTGATCCATTTTACACTACGACGCAATCAGTAGCAGCAGCAATAGAAAATTGGAGATATTTACTTTTGATCGTTTTTATTATGTTCGTTTATTGGATTTTATTTGCTGTTATTATTGCTGTGATAATTAAATGGAAATGGTTTAAAAAGAAATTTCAAAAACGAAAGAAGAACGTCCGTCCACAAGTTCCCTTGCAATTACCAGTTGAACGACAAGTCACTCATGTACCTCTTGATGAAACAACAACCGCAATTCCTTTGAATAAAGAAAATAAAGCTAGTGATAAGCCAATAGCAAAAACACCACCAAAGAAAGAAGAACTTAAAGAAAAAATATCTAAAAAAGATGTGAAAATTGCACCAGTTCAAACTGAAATGAAACCAACTCAAGTTCAACATAATTCGAATATTCAAAAACCATCTTGTTCCACTCAACCTTCACTTTCATGCGATAAAACTCCTCCTAGAACTGAAGCTGAAATGACTCCTGATGAACTTGAATATTTAGCATTTTCAACTATTGACTCTGGAAAAAGATATCGAATTTTCGAACTGCTGTGTAAGTTATTTCATTAAATCATTAGTATATTGATTTTAACCTTATAAGTTTCCTTTTTAAATCTTACATTCAAATTTTTTAGTAAACTTGCTGAAAAAATAGCCGAATCACATGGTTATTGGATAAATGATCGAGATCCAACTGTGCCTGGAGACGAAGAAGACTGGCTAAACGTGAAGCAGATTCATTGGTTCGAGCTTGTTGTGATCTACATGGAATTCCTGTTCCAGAAATTGGTGCAACGCATAATGAACATTTGGATTATATTAATAAGCATTCATTACGAGAAATTTATCAAGTGTCTCTTTATAGCGAAGTTGCGGAAACAACAAGAATGCATTTTTTGAATGCAGCCATGTAAGATTTATTTTCATTGAAGCTCTAATGATTATTATAATTTCAGAGAACGGTTTAATGAACTTGTGAAACAAATACCTTCATCCGAGCTCGCAAAAGGTCAACACCCTCTTCCACTCTTACTTCGTGTACATCAAGAACATCCTGAAGTCTTTGATCTAAGACCAAAAAAAAATATGATAGACCAAAAGA
>JAJQJQ010000443.1:0-24943 GCA_028622995.1 Panagrolaimus kolymaensis | reverse complement strand
TTATTTAGTGGAGCCAGCATTGGAGGAGTTGGAAATGATTTTAGGCATAGTTTTGGTAAGTTTTTTTTAGTTTTTTTAAATAATTTTTATAGTCTCTAAAATGTCTTCAGAATTTGTAGAAAATGATGGAGGCCATAGCACTTTTTACATTGTTCCCAAAGAATCAAATAATCCCGCAAAAGATCAATCATTATTATTTTTATTGGATCCTTGCGCAAAAACAAATACCAAAGAAGCTCGAGTTCCAATAAATTCCTTTGTTCGAATGAGACATTGCGATACCAATAAATGGATTCACACAACCGATCCTTCGATGAAACAAAATTTATATTATTCAAGTAAAAATGAAAAAGGATGGGTTAAAGTTGTTTGCGAGGATGTTAAAATTGATAAAGAAGCTTTCGCATTGTCTCCAGTTATCACCTAATGAAGTGAGAGATTTGGATTTTGCGAATGATGCTTGTCGAGCTTTACATCAATTTGTACAATTAATTAAAAGTGGTACTGCTGTAAGCAAAGAGCCAATAAAGTGAGTCTTTTAACAATAATAACAAAGAATTTCGCTTGGAGACCTCATTTTTTGAAACATGCGTTTTGAGACATAATTTTTTTTAATAATTTCGTTGCGAGACTTTTATTTTTTGATATTATTTTTTTATTTTTTAGTTTCACAACTCAACTTTTAAATGAATGTATATATTTTGTTACAAATGATAAAAACCACGTTGTGGATCCACTTAGAATTGTTGATTTCAATCCAACTCGAGACCGTCAAAAGCTTCTTCGTGAACAAGGAGTCTTAGGCCAAGTTTTCGATCTCCTTCGAGCTCCATTTTTACCCCGTCAAGGAGCATCTGAAATGCACCATTGCTTAATTCCCCCCAAGAATTAACTGAATCTCGAAATGAAGTATTTCAAAAAATGTTTCAACTTTGTTATCGTTACTTCGATATTCGCAAGTTGGATATCGAAAAAATCAAGAATTTTTGGCGGAAAAAATTTGATCAAATTCAAGAACAAATTGGTTTTAATTTATTGGCTGAAGATACTATGACTGCTGTGTTACATAATAATCCAAAATTACTTGAAAAATATGTTAAAACTCCGCATGTCGAAAGATTCGTGGAACTTGTGAGAAATAATCGATGCGGAAAATTCTTGGATTATTTAGCTGATTTATGCGTTTGCAAAAGCGAAGCTAATAAAAAAATCCAAGAACTTATTTGTAATAGTGTATTGAGTGAAAAAAATCGAGATATTTTTATGAAAACTGAAATGGCTTTTCAACATTCTGAAAATGGCAAATCTGATATTTATATTTGTTGGGAAGAAACTTTCATTCGAGGTTCATGTAAATCTCTTGTTAGTTGTGCAAGGTCCCAAATGGAAGAGGATAAAGAAATGATTGATTATTATCGGTAATAATTTTATTTAATAATTAAAACCAAAATTTTGCTTGGCGCCTTTTTCAATTTTTAAAAATTCAGAATTCTTAATTTTGTTTCTAAAACAATTTTTTTTTTATAAAAATTTGAAAAACTCTTAAGTTTCTCTTTGATACCAATTTTTCTTTCAAAGAATTTGGTTATTTTTAATTTTATTAAATCTTTTATTTTTAGGCATCAACTTGGCCTCCTTGCTCAAATGTGTCAAGATCAACAATATTTGGCTATTGACCCTCCACCAGAGAGAAAACTTTTAAATCTTTCAAGTGAACTTCCAATTGGCTTAGTTTTACAATGCATTTCTGACAATCGACTTCCATGCGATATTCGAGCTTCATTTGCAAGATTGATGCTTCATTTACACGTGGTTCGTGGATCTCCAGTCACCGCGGTTCGACATGCTCGTTTATGGCGGGATATTCCGGAACAAGTTAGCGTTGAATATTATCACAGTAATGCCATGGAAGATACATCTCGAATTAGGCATAATGCGCCAAATAGTCATCATTTTAAAAAGGTTCTTTTAATTGTCGATGAATATTTGGAAGGCTTAAAAAGAACCATCGTCAGTGGAGAACCTGTGTTACGAGACTCGGCTGCTTATTGTGACGAAAATCGATTAACTTTTGAGGTAAAAAGAAACTAAATTTAAAAGTAAAAAAATGCTGATTTTTGGGTTGTTTTTTAGATTGTCACGCTTGCCAAAGCTTTAGCTCAATTCGGATTTTATAGTTTTAAAGAACTTTTAAAATTAGCTCAAAATTTGCTCGCCGTGACAGATAGCAATCCCAAATATGTTAGCAGCCAAAGTAAGTATATATTTTTAAAAATTTTTCACTTTCAAAGCTGAATAATTAACATTTTCACGCTTTGTTGCTACGTTCACACACGCTTTAATGCAATTAACCCTTCTTTTTTTTACTTAGGCTTTCCAGATAAACAACTGGAATCACATGGCAAGCTTTTTCGCCAAATTACTAAAGGCATGATAGAAACATTTATACCTGGAATAAAATCTCATGATAAACCATATAAACGACCAGATAATATTCCAGAAGATTCAGCGAGAGCTAAACAAAGTCGAGAAATGATTTTACAAACTAAATTAATTGTAGTGGAAATTTTACAAGTTTGTCTTTTTTTATAAACAATTTTTATGGCGGATTTAAATATTGATTTTTTTTAGTTTATTATGGATGTTCGACGAGATTATCGAATTACTGTGGCTTTGTCATGGTTTAAAAATAAGTATCCTTGCAATGAAAATGGCGAACTCAATCAACCAATGAGTAAATTTTTTAAATTTATTATATTTTTTTAGCTAAAAATTTGCACTAAATCCTTTTTTTTAACACAGCTTCGATCTGATTTAAAAATTCGTGGTGGGAGTAATATATCCAAAATTTCGTTATGAAACACGCAAATTTTTATTATTATTTTTTAAAATGAATTTTTTTCATAAAAATTACGATTATTATATAAAAAAATTCTAATAAGAAATTACAAAACAAATTTAATTTTAGCGATCACTGAACAAACAGTTTCTGAACTTTGTAACATCGTGTTTCAATCCACTGAAAATGAACTTGATTTTGATGGAGAAAAGGGCCAACAACTTCTTCGAATTTTACTTCAAATGACAATGAATGATTTTCCATTTTTAACCAGCAATGCCTTGAAAGTTTTATTCCGTCATTTCACTCAATATCATGAACTCATTGAAGATATGAAACAAGTCCAACTTTTAGTATCCAATAATGACGTGGATCATTACCATCAAATAGATCGAGATATATATATTCTTAAAAATTTAACAGAAAAATCAGAATTATGGGTTCATTGGGATAAATTCACTTCGGCTGCTTCATCCGTAACTACGCCACATCCAACCACTGAAGATCGAAGTAGAAGTTTAAGTGGAGAAGATTTGAATATTGAGTAAGATTTATATTTATTCGGGGAATTAAAATTTTCTTTCGAATTTTGAAATGTTTTATCTTTTATAATATATCTATATTTTCAATTTAGAAATTAACACTTCATGTTTTTCCCAAATAAAATTCCTTTCAGGACTAGTAAATTTTCGTTGTGAGACTTTCGTTAATAGCTATACAAATTTTTTGTTTTAACATGAAAATAGTAAAATTAACTTTTTTTTCAGAGATCACGATCACGTGGACGACAATGAAAGAGCGAATTCAAGTACACCAAACGAAATTCGAATAATACCTGAAAATGAAATGCCGCCTAAAAATTATATAGATTTTTTATCAGCTCATTATCCCGCGGTAAAACAAACTTGCATTGGATATTTGCATGAAATGCTTTTTGATTCTGATAAAGATATTATGGCTGCGGCGTTGCATTCAATCATGGATAAAGCTCCATTAATTTCATATTTAATCGTTAAAGATATTTTGAATCGCATGAATCATTTGTGCTTTGAAAATGTAAAAAATGATTTAATGAATCAACAATTATTAAGAAATATGAGAGTTTATGAAGTGGTCCTTGGATTTTTATCGGTTCCATATAATAAAAAAAATGATCCCGAAATGCCAGCACTTATAAGCTTGAGTCATAAATTTTTGAGAAGTTTTTGCAGAAATAATAAAGAAAATCAAAGCCGCTTGCATATGTACGTTTCAATTGAAAATGATCGAAAAGAAGGTTTCATATCTGTCGAAACTGTGAGTTTTTTTATAAATAATTTTTTCTCTTTTCTTGAATGGAAAAAAAATTTTTTTTGGGAAAAGTTCTCATTTATGTAGCTTCCCCGATGTGCTAGTTCAACTATTTTATTTTTTATTGATTTTTTTGTGGTTATCGGGATCAAGTTGTCAAAAAATTAATTTTAAAAATATTTATTCATAAAAACCAAATCCTTAATAGCTTGAATGTCATTTCAAAAATATAGCTTAAACTTAGCAATTTTTGTTTAATGAAAAAAGTGTTTGCAAAAAAGTAAAAGAAAAGGTATAAAAACAAAATATTCAAAAAATAGCAACTAAAAAATATGATTGAAAAAAAGATGATTGACTTTGAGCGCTTTTTCACTATAAAAAAATAATGATGGGTAAATTTAGATAGTCCAAAAATGCTTCTTCTTTTTTTATAGCACAAATGTGAATCACTTTATTAATTTTTAGAGGAGCATTTTTACAGACAATTTTTTCACTAGAAAAAAGAGCTTTCATCTTCATTGAAAAAAAACATTGCATTTTTGTTAGCGTGACTTTTTTTTTCTCTAATATGCATTTTGTTTTTGAAATGGTTATTTTAAAAACTATTTCTTTTAAAATGAACAATTTACTCATCCAGCGGGTATTTATAAACTGGAGAAGGCTTAAAAAAAGTAACACTATTTTCTAATAATTAAACTATAAAAGTTTTTTTTAAATAAGGAAGCTGAGAGTTGGTTTGTTTGCTGAAGAATAATTTTAGTAATTTTTTTATAAGAAATATAGGGTTTTCTTCTTACAAAACAACAAATCATGAATCTGTTGTAAACAATATTTGCCCGATACCATTTATGCATAATCATATCGGTAAGAACCAAGCCAGCGTAAAATTCTTTAAAATCTATAAAATCTTTCTAATTACAATTTATTTAAAAAGAGATTTTAAGTTTTTATAGCCTTAATATTTTTAGCAACAAAATATTAGCTAAATGCTTATATAATATTTTTAAGCCTTTATGTTAAAATATATAAATGAAAAATAAAAAACCATAAACAAAATATTCAAAAAAAATGTTTCGTTCAATTTCAATCGATTTTTTTCCGCTCACTGCTGCGCAAAAAAAAAAAGTAAGAAATAAAACGAAGAAAAAAAAAGCTATCACTTTTAAAAGGGGTTGCTGGCATTTCAAAAGATTTTTTGTTATTTCACCAGTGTTGTGACTTGCACCGCACCCGCACCGCACCGGTGCGCACCAGCTGGTGCTTGGTGCTAATATTTAGAAACCCCGGTGCTCGGTGCGGTGCTTGGTGCGATAAAAAAAAATTTAAATATAAAAATTCAGAATTTTCAGCTTTTTTTGACTTTTATTAAGCTTAATCGTGGTGGAAAGCGCTATAAAACACATTTAAATAAGCCTTTTATTATTATTTTATTCAAAAATATCAATTATAAAAAAATTATTTTAAAAAAATTTGGTGCCGGTGCGGTGCTTGGTGCGATTTTTAATAATGGCCGGTGCTCGGTGCGGTGCCCGGTGCGACCATTTTGGAGCTCCGGTGCCTGGTGCGGTGCTCGGTGCGACCAAAATGCAAAGTCACAACATTGTATTTCACTATGAATCATTTTATTGATTTTTTCTTTATGTATTTTTGAAATGACAATTTAAAATATTTTTTTTCTTAAATGAATAAGATACATATAGGATTTAAAATTTTTTAATATTTGTGATCTGCAAGGAATGTAATCACACATTTTTAAATATGAATGAGTGAAGTATGCCATATTTTACAATGATATCTTTCTTTACTCTAGTATGTATCATTTATTTTAAAAGTGCTTTATTTTTTTGAAACAGAAATAAAAGTTATAAAACGTTTAAAACTTTTGTAGAAAATTTGTTTTTGGTTAGCAAAATTTTAAAATGGAAAAAGTAAAATATTCAAAAAAATTTTGGGATATTTTTCTTTCAATCTCAGACAATTTTTTTTCTCAATGCTGCTGCGCAAAAAAAATGAAAAAAAGAATAAGAAAAATTTTATTTTGTGTCTCTTTAGAAAGATGCGGCTGCTGGCATTTGAAAACATTTTTCTTTTTCGTTAAAGCCGTAAAGATTTTTTTGTTTCTATGGTATGAATCATTTTATTGATTTTTTTTATAAATACATATTTTTGAAATTATTTATTCAAAATATTTTTCTTTTAAATTGGACAGGCTTAATAATCATTTTGTCTTTTAAACTTAATTGGAGGGTTAAGAATAAGTGACCAACCCCTCTATAAAAATGATTTTTTCAAGCCACTTTTTTAATGCAATAATGGCATTTAAATAATTAAAGCCTGCCTTTTTATCTGAGAATATGTCAAAAACTTTTTTTTGACATCGAAGCTAAAAGCAACTAAACTTTTAATAAATTTTTAAGTCATTAAATTTAATTCAATTTATAAAAAAATTAAAAAAAACTAAAACAAAATATTCAAAAAAAATTGAAAAATATTTCAGTCAACCTGTTTTCTCCATCTCTTTTTTTGCTATTGATGGGGAAAAAAGAAAGAAAAAGAAAGCATAAAGGGTTTTCTAAAAAGCGATGGATGGGTATTTGAACTTTAAAAAAATTATCGCCGCAAATATTTTTGGTTTTTAAACAACAAAAATAAAAAAAGTCATAAATCGTTGAAGAATAAAATTGCTTTAACACATTTTTTTAAACTTGCATAAAACAAATAATTTTTATAATTTTTTTAACAAAATAAATTACTTTAAAAAAAAAATTTATTACAGGTTGAAGAAGTTCAAACTTTGGTAGCCATATTTCGTGGAAATTGTGATTTATCTGAAAATGTTGCGGAAGGTCTCATAGCTCACGTGGTAAATTTAATTGAAACGAAACATCGAAATGCAGTGTTGCTAGAATTTTTACAAGTCATAGTTACTTCATGCGAAAAGGAAACCGATGCAGTTCAATTAAAAGTTGTGGAAGAAATTAGTAAAGCTTCGGATGATGTGAGACAATTTTATGTGGATAGTGCGAGTTGTGAGGAATTACTTGAAATGATGATCAAAGCAGCCGAAACTGAAGCGAGCATGGAACCAAACCATCCATTAAAATTTCATATTGAATTAGTTCGACTTTGTGCAATGTGTACTCGAGGCAAAAATGGAGTGGCTGAACTTAAATGTGCATCTTTCATGCCGATGGATCACATTGTCCGAGTAATAAAAAATAAAAATTGTTTAGTCGAAATTAAAGATGTTTACCTTCAATTTATGCTTCAATGCTATATCGATACGGATATCGAACTCAAAGATGCCTCAAATGCCGAATATATCGAAGCCATCGTGGATAATATTATTGAAGATATGAGAAGTTTGAATCTTAAATTAAATAAAGATAAAGATGCTCCATTAGCGATGAAACAATATATTTGTCAAACGGTGACAGAAGTGCTAAAAAAATTCTTTGAAAAACCATACAATAATTCTCAAGCTTTAATCGATATTAAACAACATCAAAAACGTTTTGGACATATATTAAAAAATTTATATGAACTTCAAGGTGGTCCATTAACGTTAACAAAATATGATAAAAATTGGTATTTGGTTGATCAATGTGTAAAAAAATTAAGAAAATGCGCAGAAGAAACTGGAATATTTTCATTAAATAGTTCAGGAGTTTTTTCTCCTTCAATTCCACCAAAACAATTATGGCAAAAAGCTGCACATACAGCAGTTTTTATTTCGGTAGGTTTTAAATTTTAAATTTGGGATTTAGGTTTCGAGAAAAAAATAAAAACTTTTTTTGGTCTCGAGTGGAAAATTAACAATGTCATATTTTTAAAAGTTGGATTCTGAAAGGAAAATAATTAAAAAAATTTATTTTGGGACTCGAAGGCAAAATTAAAAAACTCATTTTTTAGCGAAATCAGACATCAATAATCGAAAAATCCAAACGAATGTTAACTGGGCCAAGATATTCCAAAACCATAGACAACAATTCCAATGTAGTAATGTGTTATCAACAATTAATAATAGATTTTAAATTATTTTTACAACCTCTTCAAGCTGCTGAAGGTTCAGTTTTGGTTGATGTATTACATTTCCCTGAAAGATTATTTCCCGTGGGTTCAGCATTACGAATTAAATGTGAACATGGAGGAGTGGTATCAAAGTTAATTCAACATTGTAAATTATTATTGATTGGAAAACATGAAAATTTATGTGTTAGAGTTTTACAAACTTTATGCAAAATGACCACGAGTTCTCAACATGCATTTAATCAACAGGTAAGGAAATTTAGATTTAGATACATATATTTATTATTATTTATTTATTTGGAGGAGAGAGAATTGTATCTATCATCAAAAAAATTATTATTTTTTTGGCTTGTGGGAGGGATTTTTTTTATAATAAAAATAATAAAATAAATTTGCATAAATATTATATTAACTTTAAGCCTGAATGCTTCTCTCATATAATATCGGCTGATAATATGGTAAGTTTACAACAAAAATGTGGAAATATAGTTTTTTAAAGCGTGCAGTGAAACCTAACAACAAACTTTTCTCTTTTTCTTTTTGGTGTTTTTTTTCTCTATCTATCTATTTAAATTTCTTTTAATAAAAGCTTTTCTATCTCCTCTCATCTACTTTTCTCTCAATCTTTTTTTATACTCTGTGGTGGATGGATTAATGTTTTTTTCTTCTTCGTTTCAAGACCTTTTAATAAAATGAATAAATCTTAAAATTTTTGCAGGGAAAAGAAGTGAGAAAGCGATTACTCCAACGATATTTTGGTTGTGAAGCAGTTCAAAATAATAATAATAATGGACCATCAATACTTATGAAAAATATTAATGTTGCTGCTGTACAAAGCGTGACAGAAGGAGGAGTGAATAAAAAAGGTAATCTGCGGTGACAATAAATATTTCGATAAATAAAAAGTTTGATTTCAGACCACATTTTTGACAGTGAATTACAACCACTTAGGCATATATCGCTTCATGAAATTCAATGCAAATTAAACGATGCTGGAGCTGTCGGTAAGCTTTATCCTTAACTTTCGTCCAGTGAAACGCTTTTTAAAATTAAAATTATTAAAATTTCGTGATGAGACCAACTTTTAAAAACCGTTACAAAAATCAATTTTTTTTTCAGAACTCGTGATAGATTTGATAGTTATGGATCCATCCCATGAAATTTTCCTTAAATCCTGCCAACTTGCCAAAGCTTTGCTTCATGAAGGCAATGAAGAAGTCCAAAATGCTTTTTATAAACTCCTTCGAGAAAAGAAAGTAGCAGGCAAATTTTTTAAAGCTTTCATAATTAAATTGCAAGCCGCTCAAAATCGTCTTAAAAATGATATGATGTCTGGAAACAATGTCAAAGCAAAAGGAGGTAACTTTAGTAAACAAAAAACAAAAAAAAACCAAGCAAGCACAAATCACTTAATTTTCTTAATTATTTTTTTAACAAAGCTTCATTTTTTGGTTTCTTAATTTTTAGTTTTTTTGTAAAGTAAAATTATTTAGTTTCAGCACTTTCATCGACGTCAATCAGTAGACGTTGTGAGTAATTTTTTGTTATTTTTTTTCATTTTGAGTTTTTTCTTTTTTTTTAACTTCTTGTGATTGTCTACTTTTTTCACCCTTTATTTTTTTATTAACAAAAAATACTAACTTCACTCTATTTTTTCCCCAGCTTTTTTCTTCTTTTAATTAGTCTTTAAAATTTTTTGGAAGCAGGCGATTTATGAAAAATATTTTTCCAGCCTCAAATGCCATGACTCCTCTTCCATTTGGAACCGAGCAAAATGTATTTGAACAAATTGGAAATAATCTTCAAGCTGGCACTCGACAATCATCCATTTCGGATAATGCTTTAAATGCCGGAGATTATGCGGCGATGAATTATTCGGGAAGTTTGCCGGATATTTCAAATTATCAAGATGAAGAAAAATTGAGGGATACTTTACCATCGGAAGTTGCAATAATTGAACCTATTTTGCGATTTCTCCAACTTCTTTGCGAAAATCATAATTCCATGTTGCAAAATTTCCTTCGAACTCAAGGTGGCCGACCTGATTATAATTTAGTGGCTGAAACTTTGATGTTTTTGGACACCGTTTGTGGAAGCACAAAAGGAAGTTTGGGAGTTTTTGGTGAAATTGGTGAACATAATTTTTCATTGATCACTCAAACATTGATTACCCTAACTGAATTCTGTCAAGGCCCATGCCATGAAAATCAAAATACTTTGGCCATGCATGAATCAAATGGATTAGATATTATTATTTCCTTGGTTCTCAATGACATTAAACCCTTGGCAGATGATCACATGGAATTAGCTTTGGAAATAAAAAGTAATGCATCGAAGCTTTTACTTGCCATTATGGAATCAAGGCATGATAGTGAAAATGCTGAAAGAGTTCTTAAAAATATGGCTCATATGTCGGGTGGCCCTAAACAACTAATTAAAGCTATAACTCAAGCCTTTGAAATGTCAACTTCAAATGATTATCAAGTGACCAAAGTTAGAAAAGCACTCGAAGCTCATCATGTAAGTAGTAGCACACGATAAAAACTTTTCTAAAAAAATTTGTCTTCCAACGAAAATTTTTTAAATCCCTTTCAATAATTTTGAATAATTTAGAATACCAACGTTCGAGTTCCCGAAATATCTGTAAATCACTACGATAGCGGCGAACACCATAAAATTAAAATGTTGAGCGCCGTGCAACAACAACAGCAACTAGACCCAATTAAACGTGGCTCACAATGCATGCAAAGTTCCACCATTGTTGATCCCAAAGAAGTGGGACACAATGTTTATATTTTGGCTCATCAACTTTCTCGTCACAATGAAGAATTAGCAGATTTATTAAATCCTGATAAAGTTAAAGATCCAAAAGTTAGAGATGCTTTAACTTTTTATAAAGAACATACAGCTCAAATTGAAGTAAGCCTAGCAAACTAAAACTTTGTTTCCAAGCCAGAATGTTTTTATTTATTTCAGATTGTTCGAAGCGATCGAAAAATGGAAAGAGTTGTTTTTCCAATTCATGAAATTTGTTCATATTTAACTCCCGAAACAAAACAAAATGTTTTTGTTAATACTGAAAGGGACGCTCAAGGAAGTAAAGTTCAAGATTTCTTTAATGGTTGGGAAGCAATGTATGAAGAAATGAAATGGCAAAAGAAACTTCAAGATAGAGTGTTTTTGAGTGCCGCGACAAAGAGATTAAGATTTTGGGGTAAAATGGCATTTTATAATGCAATTTTGGTAAATATTATTGTGGCTCTTAATTATCCTTTCGAAAAACATCCAACTGGATATTGTAAGTTTTTGGGAGAGAAAATTTGCATATTTAAATCAATCATTTTTTTCAGTGGATTTAGGAGGCTACAGTCCCATTTTATATACACTTATTTTATCGATATTTATTTATTTTTATAGTTCTTGGAATGACGGGTAATTAATTTTGAATAAATTTTGTCTTCCACAAAAAAACTAAGAATTAAATATTTTTTCCTTTGTAGGACAACATTTGCAATACATAAAAGCTCTCAATTGGGTATATTTGCACTTATGTCAAGTTTTATTGTATTATCTATGGCTTATATAGGAAATATGTCTACATTGTATATTATTGGAATTTATCAGGTAAAAAACAAACATTAATTGTGTTGGAACGAAAAAAAAATATAAAAAAATTTTTTTTAGTTGCTAAATAAAATCATGCATTTGGTCAGTTATATTGGAAATCGAGGGTTGATAGATCGGCCATGGAATGATAGATTGGTGGATTCGACGATTTGGTATCATACAGCTTATTTAGTTTGTTGTTTATTGGGTTTATTAGTTCATCCATTTATATATTCTTTACTCGTAAGCAACAGTAACTTTATTGGAACAAACCTCTAAATTTTTTTGATTTTTAGTTATTTGACATTGTTGCAAGCGAAGACACCCTTCGAAATGTTATTCGTTCAGTAACGAGAAATTGGCAATCCATTATTTTAACTGGATTATTAGCCCTAATTTTGGTTTATCACTTTTCTATCCTTGGTTACTTATTTTTCCAACATGATTTCCGTCTTGAAGTTGAAAAACAAGAAATTGCTGCTATTATAAATGGTGAACCAACTTGTAATTCTCCTGATCAAACTTATTCCTTCGCTAATGAACAAGGAAGCCAACAACAAAATTGCAATGTGGCGGCAGTGGCGTTGGAGGGAATGGAAAGTGACGATAAATATCCATCGTGTGATACTTTGATAATGTGTATTATCACTACCCTTAATTGGGGTCTTAGAAATGGTGGAGGCATAGGCGATGTTTTAAGGAACTCTCATCCAAATGTATGTTTTTTTTCAAACAAAATTTTAGCCCCCAAAAACTTAAATTAAATTTTCCAGGAACCATTATTTTTATGGAGAATTATTTACGATCTCTCCTTTTTCATCGTAGTTATTATTATTGTCCTTAATTTAATTTTTGGTGTGATCATTGATACTTTTGGAGATTTGAGAACAGAAAAAAATGAAAAAGAAGATATTCTTAAAAATACTTGCTTTATTTGCGGATTGGAACGTGGTCGATTTGATAATAAAGCTGTGACCTTTGAGGAACACAATGAAAATGAACATAATTTATGGCATTATTTATATTTTATTGTTTGGCTGCAAATTAAAGATGAAACTGAATTCACAGGGCCTGAAAGTTATGTGGCTCAAAGCGTCAAAGTAAGTTTCAGCCAAAAATGTTTCAAACAAAAAATTAAATAAATTTTCTCTTCGAGGCTAAAAATATATTACAGTAGCTTATTACATTTTAATTTGCAGGAACGAAATCGAGATTGGTTCCCTCGAATGCAAGCAATATCCCTTAAAGAAGAAAACACCGATTCTGATCAACTTGAAATTAAAGATTTACAAGAACAAATGCGTATGTGTCAAACCGCATTAAAAGATATGGGAAAACGCTTCCAAGATTTACAACAGGTATTAACATATGTTTCTAAAGCTTAGCTATCGCAATTTTAACAAATTTACATAATAAATTAATGAATTAACTTTTTTTAGATTTTGACTGATTTGGCCTAACTGCTTTTTTGCTTAATTTATTTATTATATTAATTTTTACTTACGTGTTTACTATTTGTTTGATAGCTTTTGTAACTAAATTTTTGCCATCCAATAATTGCACAAGCGCTTTTTTTTGTTGCAAAAAACACTTACTTTTTTTAAATTTTGTGCTAGTCTGCTTTTTTAATTTATAGATTTTTTTATTGTTAGTTTCTTATTTTATTTTATTTGTTATTTTTTGTGCTTTTTTTCCGGTTAAACACTCCATACATATTTGTGCCTATTAAGGGTTTTCTTTCTTTTTCATTGTTTATTTTTTTGATATATATTTTTGAAGAGAGCTTCTAATAAAGTTGTTTAGAAATTAATCATTCATTTTTACAAATGAAAAATTACATAATTAAATTTAAAAAAATTTACATAAAAAAGTAGATAGACTTTATTTAGAGAAATGAATGAATTTTTTAAACTATTTTTTTATTCTTTACTCAAAACTTAATAAAATTCCACTTTAAAAAAATAAATATTTCATTTTCTCAAATGGTAAACAGTTGGAGACACATCATTTGAATTAAAATAAAGAGAGAAAGAAGAGACAGTTAAACCCGGAAGCAAGCAATCATAATGCCACATAACATGTGATCAAGCAACTATGAAACATATTTATTTTCATTTTTTCCAAAAATAAATATTTTGAAAGCTGAAAACGTAAACCTTTTCTTTTTCAACATGTAAAAGTAATTTTTACTTTTTATTTTTTTTCAAGTGTAATGCAAAGATAGGAATTCGTTTAGTTATCAATAAATCATTCCATTCTTTCAAATTCTCATCCGTTTTAGTGGTGCAAGCTGCATATATACTTCTCTGGTATATACCATTACTCCATTGTTCAAATTGTCCGCCTTTAAAAATTTCTACCACGGACGAGCCTCAATGTCTCTCGCGTATTTTCCTCCGGTACTGATGCTAGAATTCATTAATCTTTCGCTTTCTCTTTTTCAAATTTCTTGACGTAAAATAGCGCGCACTTACCTAAATAAATCAAAGAAAAGAATTTATTTCATTGTAAACTTTTTTAACTTCCATTTTTTAGTTTTGATCCATCAAAATAACATGGCTGGTGAACGTCCATCTGCTCGAACTACTATTAGAAAGCGCATTTCTATCGCGGCCGGTGCACAAGTTTGTTATTTTTACATATACTCTAATTCTACCATTATCAACATATTTATAGAGAATGCCACCAACTAGACGAATAACCCGAGCGGCTGCAAGAGAAATGACTTATGAAGAACGTGCGGCTATACTTCCTGGCCTTCCACCATTACCTTTTGAAGAATCCGCGGCTATCCTCCCTGAACTCCGACCAAGAAAAGAAGCTGGTGGTGATCAACTTCGAGAAGAACTTTTAATTTTATTAAAACCTTTGTAATTTTTTTATAACCGTTTCTCTTTTTTGTTTTTTTTGTTCAAAATAATTGTTTGAAAATAATTTCATTAAACCTGTTGTAATTTTTATCTACAAATATATTTCGGCAAAAAGTTCTAAATAAACCATTAAAATAAATGGCAGAGAATTTGAAACAACAGGCTTTAATAGTTAAGTTTCAACTTGACAGACCACAAACATAGCAAAACGTAACTTTTTATGTGGAAACGATTTATTATATTCATGTGGCATATAAAGCGGTAAAATAATAAATTTTTTTGCCAAGTTCAAAATTTTTCAAAACACCCTGTTTTTTTGTAAATTTTACAAAAAATGCACTGCTCTTTTTGTAAACTTGCGGGGCATTTACAAAAAGAGCAGTGCATTTTTTGTAAAATTTACAAAAAAACAGGGTGTTTTGAAAAATTTTGAACTTGGCAAAAAAATTTATTATTTTACCGCTTTATATGTTCGAACAGTTCATCTTCAAACGTTAATTCTTCATATATTAGCACGTATGATTCTTCTCAAAACTACACAAAAAGTTAACTCAGACAGCCAGACAAAAAAAGCTCTTTTGGCGAATCTTTTATTTCAAATGGCAAAATATCAAGATTAAAAAACAAAAGTTAAGCACGTTAATAAAAAATATGCAAATAAAGTTATGTTGAAGTCATATGTACGATAATACAGACGTGCAGAATTTAAAAAGAGACATTTGACCTTGTACCCGAATTATAGCCTAATTTAAATTTTTTTTACCTAATTTATTCAAAACCGTTTTATTTTTTAATCAATCATTCTCGAATTTTGGCGGAAACTTTGGAAGTTTAAAGACGAAGAAGAAGAAATGCTTTTTTCGCGAATTATTTTCGCTCCCTTTGCAGATGAAAAATTAATACTATGATGCCTTAATTCGATTGCATTCCAATTAAATTTATGTCTCGTCAAAAAATAAATACCCCACCCTAAAAAGACAAAAACTTTATAGTTAATTTCCACGTGTACACATACATATACAACCAGTAACTAACTAGCCATTACGGGAAAGAAAAAAAAAGTTTTCAAGATAGAAATTATGGTGTTAGTGTTGATGCGTCTTTTTTTCAACAGAAACTCTTGTTCGTTATCAAAATAAAAAAATCAGTCATTTAAGTTTATGTGTGCACGGGCAAAAGCTACATATTTGTTGGTTCTTCGTCTTCTTCTTGCATTGAATTTAATGGAGGAGTGTTTTAGAAATACACCAACATAAATTTTGAAGAACAAATAATAGTCACACGAAAGTAAGTTGAATTGAAAAGTAGTAATAATAATCTTATCAGACACACCATATTATTTCTTCTGTCACAGAAAGAAAAAAAGAAAAATAAGCATAAGTTGTTGATGGTCGAACGGCTGAAACCTTTGAATTAAAGCTCAAAGAATATTATCAATTTCAAATATTTTTAATTTATTTTTAAGCTCTTTAAAGATGGTTATTGGCAATTGCATAGGCAAATAAAATTAATTATTTTTTTATTTTTGTACTATATTTACTCACACAAGTTGATTTTATTTTTTCTGGTCGCAAAAGGTTATCGGAAATGATGAACCCAATATTTGATTTCGAAGAAAATAGCAACCCGAACGATGAAAGTATTAGCAACATTTGTCTTGCATTTGGCTCTGTTTTATGTGGAGCAAAATTATTTGAAATTACCAAAAAACTGTATTTTTATTTCACTGAAAACCCATCTCTTGTAAAAGAATTTATTTGGATGTTATTTTGCCATGGATTTTTATTATTTTATGCTTTGATTTTACTTTTTTATTATCCATTATTAACTCAAAAATTTGCGTGGGAATCTTGGCCAAATCAAGAGCCCATTTCTGAATTACAGGTTTATTACTGGCTGCAAGCTTCTTTTTACACGTATTTGCTTCTGAGGTTTGATATTTTTTCTTTAGCGTAAAATTTATTGAATGGTTTTTAGCGAAGTGGCAGAATCGAAAAAAGCAAATAATACTTTTATGTTGCATCATATTGTCACCGTTACTTTATTATTTTTAAGTTATTTATGTAATATTACTCGATTTGCATCTCAAATTACTTTCGTTCATAATATTTCTGATGTTTTTCTGTAAGTCTTTCATCCTTAATTTTTTATCAGTCATTCTTTACTCTACCATTTGTTTTGTCTATCGAGAGTGTGTTTGTTTTTTGGGCCCATAAAAAGTTTTCCGGAAAAAACTGTATTTTGATTATTTTTTTTATCTCAAAATAAATTTAACTTTTTTGCTTTAAAAAGCATTTTTATTTTTAGATTTGCAATGAAAATAATTAATAACACCCAATCTTTCGAATGGGCAAAGCCATATTTTACTTTATTATTTAAACTTTCATGGATTATAACTCGATTAATTATTCTTCCATTTATTATTACTCCAACAGCTGTATATGAAATAAGTATAATTTTAAATGAAAGTTTTTGGTGGCCAATGCATTTTGCTCAACCATATGGATTACGAATTTTATTCTTTTTATATTTAAGTTTATTAAGTATACATATTTATTGGACAATTTTAGTTTTTTTTAAAGGTTTAAAAAAGGTTACAAATTAAAAATAAAATAAAAGTTTTTTAAAGCATAAAATTAACTTTTTTTTGTATGAGATTCAGAAACAGAGTAAATAAAATATAACAAAATTAATAACTTTTCTTTATAAGAAAAAAAATAATAAGAATAATATCTTTAGTTTTTTTATACAACAAAAAATTTGTTACGAAGGTAATTAAAAAATTATTTATAAGCAACTGCAAGAAGAAACTACCATTCTTGGGAAATTTTTGAGGACAACATTTCCAGTTTCGTCGAAGAAAAGCATAGTCAAGGAATCCATTTTATCTGGAGCGCAACAAACTTTTGGGATGTTTGGATAAATGCTCATGGTATTGACGAGAGATTGAATTAGAGCATGATTAGATGGGTTTGCGTCCTGAAGGGAAAAGAAATATAAAAAACTCGAATTCAAAAAACAAAATTTTTCGTTTCTTTTTTCCAAAAAAGTTTTCCATTCGTTTTGGGCTATTTTTCATTAATTTTCTTGGAGTTTAAAAATTTCTTACCAAATTTAAAGGAAATTCGCAACTTCCAGCGCAATAATAAGCATCAAAATAATTTGGTTCTATAACAACATCATGCCATCCAATATCTCGAAAGCTTACAGAAAACTTTCGTCGTCCGCAAGGTTGATTTTTTGTCATTTGTTTTCCCTCTTTTCCTAATAGCAAAACTTTTAAACTATTATTATCAGAAGTTGTTTTATTTTCTTTTCCCTTCGCGCCATTTCCATTATCATCATCATCGACTTGGCCAAAACCCATCATGGGATCATTAAATAATTTTGGTTTAAAGCGGCGATTTTTGCGTCGACGATTTCGCTAAAAAAAACAATCAATTTTTGTGGGAATTTTTTTTGATGAGAAAAAGCTTTATTATTATTTTTTCTTACATGTTTTCTCGCAGTTAAAGCTTTGGGCCCATTTTTAGCAAATTCTTCCATTTGTTGTTGCAATAAATTTTCTCGACTTCGATACATGGGAGTTGTTTCACCTTCAATAAATTTAATTTCTTTATTATTTTCATTTCCCATATCATGATTGTATGTGTAATAAGAAGCGGTCATGGAAGGGGAAGAAGAACGTTTGACTCGATTGCCTTGAATTTTATTTTCTTCAATTAGGTCATCATCACCGACAACAGCAGAAGCTTGGGTGTCGCCTTCTTCTTCGAGGCTGTCATCGTCGTCATTAGGGCTGTCGGTTGGAAGTCTGCTGCCAGGGATTAGTTTAGTTGTGGTGTAAACCAATAAAAATGGAGTGTTTCGGCGAAGAACGGATTCCGAGTTAAGGAGATGGCCATTACGGTAAAACTAAAAATAGCAGACGGTTAGTTTGTCGTCTCTGCCTCACTTGAAACATATTTATTTACCTGAACCATTAAACTACTCAAATTGGATCTCATTGAATCATCAGTCAAATCTCGACAATCAAAAATCACCCAATGTTTATTTTACTTGCCAATCGTTCAGCTGGCAAAGTAACATATTGTCCATATTTTGCTTCCTTTTCTGATTGCTGACATGATGGACAAACAATTTGTAAACCAATCCCACGCTTTCCATGTTTATGTCCTCGAGTTTTATGGCGTTGATTAAAATGCAATTCAGCTTTTAATATCTACAAAAAAAAACACAAACATATTTTTTTTTATTACAATTTTTTTTGAGGGGAAGAAATAAAACTTACTTCTTCATTTTTATGGATTGCGTTGAGCTTAAAAATCAAAGCATTTGCACCATTGAAAGATCCTATAAAAATTTTTTTTTTTATTTGTTTGTTGCTTTTTAAAAAAAAATTTGCGTGAAAAAAGTGAAGAATCCAGTAAAGTTTTTTTAAGCTGGAAAATAAAGTGACAATACACTTGAGACAAATTTATTTATTTTTATTTTTAAAGATTCATATTTCCTTTGAGATTTTGTCACATTTTTTTGGCAAAGAAAAAAATGAGTTTTTTTGTTGCAACATTTTTTCTCACAAAATTTGCGCTTTTTTCTTCCTAAAAAAGTTTGGTTTTTAAAAAATAAAAAAAGTAATCAAAACTTTCTCAAAAAAAAAGAAATGAGAAAATTTATGCTAATTATTTTAAGCGTTCAAGCAAAAGAATTTCCCATGCCAAACTTTTTTTCTTAGACAACACTTTTTCTTTGCAAAAGCAAAAAAAAATTGAGTCAAAGAAAATTAGACAGATGCAATCATAATATACCGGAAACATTTTCATTCATAAAAAAATGGGAAAAGAATAGTTAGTTAGTTTGTCTTTGGCAGTTATGCAAATAAACAATGAAAAGTAATTATCGCTTCCTTTTCTTTTTCTTTTAATTTTTTCTTCTGCTCTCTCTCTTTCTCTTGCAAAAGACAAGTATGGGATTATCTATTTGTTGTTCAAATAAACTTTTTCGAGGACCTCTCTTTTTTCGATAATAATTTTTTAAAGAAAGACAGAGAGCGAATTAGAAAAAAAAATTGATACAGTATGAATTAGATTAGTTTGACTTACCAATAACGGGAGTGACAGATCGAACAATATTTTCTTCAGTATCGAATTCTTTGCTATTGTATTCTTCAAAGAGATTTTTCATATATTCTGTAGCTGGGTTATTTAAATTTCGGAGGGCAAAATCTGGAAATTAAAAAATTAAAGAGTAAAATTATACTTAAGAAAGCAAAAAAAAAAATGAAGGAAAGCTTTTTAACAATTTTTTATTTAAGAAATTATAAACAGCGAAAAAAAATTAAAGTATTACTTTTTTTAATTGAAAAAATACTTTTAAAAAAATTTTATTGACTTTTTCGTATAAATTTTGAAAGAAAAAATAATGAACTGACCAGAATTTGATGGAGGCTGTTTAAAATCAAGCAACTTTTGAACAGTTTTATGCAAAACATCTTTTTGAGTTTCAACACTATCAGGAGATAATTTATTAAAAACTTCTTTAGCTCTTTGATATTCTTCTTGATGAATATGACCGAATGTCGATGGAATTATAAAAGACAATGAAAAAAGGCAATAAATATGCCAAAAAAATAATAATTTTTTCATCGTATTAACATCCGGTTGCCTTCAATTTCTGTAATAAATTCCAAGGACATAAAAAAAATTGGGTAAAAAAAAGTTCGTAAAAAAAACACGAGAAAAAAAGGGTTCGTGGAAAATTCTTCGGAAAAAATAAATAGGATTTTAAAGAACATCGTTTGCTTTTTGTCAAAAAAAAAGAACTTCAAAAAGTTGAACACATTTATCATAAAAAAAATAACAATAAAAAAATGAGAGATACTTTTTTTTGGTTATTGTCCCCAAACCATTTCATCCAGAAAAGAAGGATGAAGATGGTGTAGCTGTCAAAACTGCTGTTGTTGCAACAAAAAAAAGAAAAAAGAAAAGAAATGGAAGTCCTCTTTTTTCCCTCAAAAAAAAGAAGCATTGTCTTGTCCTATATTTTGTTATGAAAATAAATAAATAAAAAATATGATGACGAGTCTCCGCCTATGTATATCAAAACAAAACAAAAAAAAATAATTCGGCATCGGTTTTTTTGTCCTTTTTTTCAAAGGATTTAAATCTACAGTCGAATAAGCACGAAGAAGAAAAAGAAAAAAACAGTAATCAAATAATTATCTCAATTTACTCTAACCTAAAAAAATAAATAAATAAACATGAAACAGATTGACGACGACTTCATTCGCCATCGCCGCCGTCAACCTGTGTCGTCGTCTGCCGTTGCTGTTTTGATTCTTTGTTCAATGACCGTGCCATATTAATATTATACTTAATTTGCCATGGCATGGCAAAAAAAAAAAAATAAAGAAGAAAAAATGTGACCAAAATAAAGTATTTCCTTAAAACACCTGTTTATTTTTTTTAAATTTAAATTATTAAATATAATTTTTTTGGCGGACTAAAAATAAAAATTATAAAAAGAATCCAAAATATTTCGCGCATTTTTTATAAAAATATTATAAAAGTTGTCATCGTCTGTGTGAATCGATGAAAAAAAAAATCTATCATCAAAGTCGAAAATATACTAGAGTGGCGCCACTGTTCTTCTTTTTTTGCCATCATGAAAAAAAGAAGGAAACATGTAAGAAGGAAGAAAATCAAAAAAAACAAGGTAGACAAAAAAAAAGAAGAAGACGCAAATGTGAATATTATGCGCGTCTTCACAACCACCACAAAATTTCCACGGTTGTTCATTCATTCATTTGACAGCTTTTTTTCTTCGACAAAAAAAAATGCAATAAAAAAAAAGCGTTGAAAAAAATATTAAAAAAAAGTATGAATGTAACAAGTTTGTCGTCGTCATAATGGCCAATGTCATTTAGAGAAAATATTGGCAGCGGTGGTATTCACAAAAAAAAAAACATGGTTAATATTTTGAGTGGCAACGACCCAAGTTTCTTCTTCGTTTTTTTAAGTTAAAGATAGATTATGATATCAATGAAAAAAATGGGAAAACGAGACTGAATATTGCCATATCAAAAATAAACAAATAGTGATAATGCCAACCAAAAAAGTTTTTTTAGATAATCAATGAATTCGGTTTAACCAACAAAAAATAGGTAGGTTAAAAGAAAAAAAACTTAAAAACAAAAATGAGTGTCAAAAATAAGCTGAATTTGTGAAATAAAAAAATAAATTAAGAAGAAATTGAAAAAATAGTTATTAAGGAAAAATATCGTATTCGGCATTTTGGCTTTCAAGGATAAGAACAACATCAATAAAAAAAACATAAAATAGAATATGACCAAATTTGTACAAAACAAGAAACAACAAAAAATAATTTGTTTAAAAAAAGAAAAAATACACTTGTTTTTTTTTATTATTAAAGTTATTTTAGTATTAGCAAAAGATGGAACCTCTTTTTACCTACCAACCACTAAAAATGCAATCCACTCTTTTTTTCACAATGTGATGGGCCGTCGTCGTCGGTCTCTTCGTCGTTAATGCGCTAATGCCAACAATAAATGACTTGAGTTGTCTTTTCATTCGATTGATGGATGAAAAGTTATTTCTACCAAATACCAATATCATATCTCTTTTTTTTCTTTCTTTCTGCTGCCAGTTGTTACACATTCTCCATTTCATTTATATTAATTCACTTAAAATAACAATGTCGCTTTTTTTTTTTGATTTCATTTATCCTTTCAAAAGTCAAAAGCTTCCGACAACAAAAACGACCGTCAATAATCATCGATAAAATGAAATGAACAAGAAAGATTTTGTTGTTTTTAAATAAAAAAAATTAGACAAATAATATACCTTTTTGCTTTAGTGGTTGATTTGGGTTGGCAAAGCAGTTGATTAGCGGCGGCGGTGGCGGTGGCATAAACGAACAAAAACATAAAAAATTTGATGATTATTTTAGTTTAGTTGTGTCATTATCCCAAAAATTTAGTTACATAAAAGCAAAAAAAAATCAGTGCTAAAGAATACCGTAATTTTTTTGTGGACGAAAAATGGAAGCAATAAAGCGTAAAACTCAATTTCAATTATTTTCTCCAAATAAAAAAATGAGCCAAATAAAAATTTATATACTTCAAAAGCTCAATACCGACAATGAAAAAAAGTCGTAAATAATTTAGTTATTTTATTCACACAAAAAAAAAGAAAAAGAATTAAAGTATTCACCTGCAATTTTAAATCAAAGCTTTTTCTGCTATATTTCAGCTATTATATATGGTTTTTAAGCTTTGAAAATTTTGCAACACAGAAGATTCATTCAAATAATTTTTTAATCAAAAGCGAAAGAAAACTTTGCATTGTTGTTTTCAAAGCATCCAAAACTTCTATTTTATGCTTTTAAGGCAAAGTTTCATAAATTAAAATTTTCAAACCTAATAATTGCTAATTGACCAAATCCAAGAATATTGATTTTTTTAATAAAGCCCTTACAAAATTTTTTACGATTATCTGTTACAAAAATGTTTTTAAAGCATCCAAAATATTTATTTAATAATTAAAAATACATGGTTTAATAATACACAAAAAAACTTTTCATAGTCTTTGGTTATTGTTTAATAATTTTTAGAAGACATTTGGTAAATTTTTTAATGCTTCAAGATTTTCTTTTAGAATATCGGGAATAGCACAGATGTAAGATTTTGCTTTAAAACAATCATCAGCCTTCCATGTTCCATCAGTTTTAAAAGTTCCGCACCGCTCTCTTCGTGTCGTCATAGTCAAATTTCCAAAATTACTAAATTCACTTCCATCTGTCCAAATCCATTTTTCGGAAGAAACCAAATGGTTGCGCCAATCCAAACATCTGAAGTGGCATAACCTTGCCAAACATTTTGTTTCAAAAAATCTAAAAAACTTTTTTTTGTTTTGTTTGAACAAAAAATGTAAAATTTACAATTTAAAAAATGATTTGTAGCTTCGCTATCGATAGATGCAAGATGTCCGCCTTTATCCTGGCAATTTAATTCAGCGCTAATATACAAATCAGTTTTATTGAAAAGTTGGTAACAATTATTCTTCCAGATTTCACCATCAATTGGACATGTAGTAGCAAAAATTAAAACAATAACAGAAGAAAAAATTGCAAACAAACGAAGCATTTTTTAAACACGAAGCAACTTCAACAACAAGAATAAAAATGAAATTAAGAAAACAATTTTTTTTTAATTTCAAATTTAATTAAATGATTCATTGATGTTTCATATCTATGATGCTTTTTTTTTGCTTTAAAATTTGCTTCAAGCCCTTAAAAATTAAGAAAGAAAAAAACGTTTTTTTTATTTTACAAAAATGTCAAACTTATTTTTCTTTTTTAATCACGTCATTTTATTTACAAAGAGTTCAAAAAAGATTAAATGAGCGATCAAAAAAGAGCTTAGCAATATATAATATTATTTTAGTTTTTAAATTTCCCATTTTAGCTTGATAAAAATTCTTTATTTCAAAGATGATCAAAGAACTTCAAAGTTTTAAATCATATAACAATTTTGCAATCGTCATCATTAAGCCATTTTTGGAGAGTTTGCCACGGATTTTTTTTTTTTGAGATAGGATTAATAGAAATAACAGAAAAAATATATTTACGGAGGCTTTGAATCATGACAAAATTATTATTCATCGAAATTTACTGATAAACTTACGATCTTAAAAATTAACATTTATGCGCGGAAGTCACACAAAATTTAAATTTATGTTTTTCACTTTTTTGTTAATAAACAATATTTATTGAAAAGTCCTTATTCGTTCATAAAAAATAATGATAAAAATTAAAAAAATTTGTTGAATAAATTATTTAATTTATTATTTAATTTATTTACATACACGTTTTGCACGAAAGCTTCTTTCATTTACTTGCGACCTTTGGATGGTACTTGAGGCCATTCTCCTCCGCCATTATCACATCGGCTGAAAACGCAAACTGGGCGGCCACTGCGTTTTTTACATGTTCCAGTGCCACAATTCTAAAATTTGTTAAGTTATTTCGAAACATTGAAAGTTTAAAAGTTTCAAATCAAACCTGAAATTTGCATGAACTAATGCAAGCTCCATCAGCCACTTTTTCAAAAATTGGAGTATCCATCCGAGCACATATTATTATTTCATTGAACTTTTTTCTGCCTAAGCTTTGATTGCAAAAATAAAAAAATTAATGAAATTTTTCAAAAACAAAAGAAGATGGTGAAACTTTTATATTAACTTCATAATGGCCTTAATTTCATAGTTTTATAATTATTTCGTTGAACTTT
>JAJQJQ010000442.1:0-25018 GCA_028622995.1 Panagrolaimus kolymaensis | reverse complement strand
AACAAAAAGTACCAAAAACTAAGTTATATCTAAATGAAATGCGCATTTTTTGTTGTCATGTTAGCAGAGATAGTTTTTTTACGAAAATTAAATTAATGGAAAAATATAAAATAAATATCGATAAAATTAATGATAAAACAAAGTAAAAGAATAAAAAATATACAATCATTTCAGCCATGTTATTTATCTATTTTACAAATAAAATGAAGAAATATTTATTTGAGCTATTAAATAATGTTAAAAAAATTGTGAAAAGCAAAAAATTAATAAGTTTTAAGAAAATAAATACTGTTTTTTGCTTTTAATCAGTTAATTTGATGACGTAAATTAAATTAAAAAACAACAAAATGAAAAGAAACATAGCTCGAGCTTAAATCATAATTTTGTCATTGGCATTATTAACTTTGAAATGAAGCTAATAAGCTATTTGGTAATATGTAAGCTTATGGTTGAGTGCCAATTGCATCAAGGTCGTCCTTTGTATATTTAATATATGTGTGCTTCAATAATTATTAATTAGTGTGAATTTTATAATGATGGGAAATAATGTAAGCCTGGCTTACTTAGCTTTGGAAAACAAAAACATTTATACCAAAAATTTTCTAATCGGTTTGGGGTGAACCAATTATTTAATCGAAAAATGGGCCGATTGTCATCCCAAATCTCATATGTGTAAGTCAAGACAATTGTTGTTAAAATACGAAAATTATTTACGCAGCCTTTTTGTAACATTTATAAATATACTGTAAAACGTCAATGTCAAAATTTTGATTGGAAATGATCCAAAATATAAGTTAGCATTAATTTATGTAACCGAATTATTTTTTAATTTATTTTAAAATTACATGCTTTTAAAAAATTATGAAATTTTACTGCTAAGAAAATATGACTTAAACATTATTGATTTTTGAAAAAAAGTAATAAGTCTAATAAATTTTAAAATCTAGGCCGTTTCAAACGATTGCGTGGTTGTTTGTTATTGTTATTTGAGTGTTTGAAACTGGTTTTAAAATATGATAATACATTCCAGTGGAAATTGTAATTGTAGCAGTTGTAATAATAGTTGCGTACGGACCAAAATATTCCACTGAATTTTTAGTTGTTATCTAAAAATTATTCAACACTGTTTCAGATTTTGTGATAAAATAAAATAAAAATAGTTCAATATTCTCACAACGAAAGAAATAAATACAATTTTGATTGATATTTAAAAAATATCAACTTTTTATATTTTCGCAGTAAAAAAAGGAAGAAAAGAAACTTACCAATAAAAAGAGTTGAGAAAATAAAAATGGAATCACATCATTTACGAAAGTTATAATCACAATTTTTAATACTGTTTTATTAATCTTTTTTGAATTACTATTTGTGCCAACAATTTTATATTTTAGAAGTAAAGCCAGACTCACAGCAGCTAATAAACATAAAATAGAATTAATACCTTTAAAAAAGATGGGGAGATTAGTATTTTTTGAAACAAACATCCTGCAAATCTGCAACTTGTAACAGAATCCATTGGATAATTTAATTTAAGCAAAAAAATAAAAACAACCATTATACTAAAAATAATACAAACTGATATAAACAAAAAGAATTTTTGATAGAACTTTGTATATTTTAATGGATAAATAATTAAAATACATCGTTCTAAACAGAGAAAAAAATTCTGTTAATGGATACATGGCAAAAAGCATAATTAAAGCAATCCACAACAAAAATAAAACTTTTGCATTGTAATTTACTGCTTCAAAATCCCAAAATAATAAAACATATATATGATAGATTAGGCATAAAATGGCAAAAATTAAATTATATCCAAATGAAAAATGCATGGCGGTCGATATGTTCGTAGATAGCGCATGTTTTCGAAAAGTAAGTTTATGAATAATATAAAATAAAAACCGATAAAATCAATGATAAAATATAATAAAAAAATAAAACATAAACGATTACATCCGCCATTGTTTTTTTTAAATATAAATAAGGGATAAAAATTTTCAAAATTAATACATGGCTTTAATGAAGGATAAAAAATAAAAAATTCTAATTATTTTATCTTGTGATGTAGACTAATTAAAAATGATTCATATAAGCCAAGTTTTTTTGAAAAAAATACGCAGGTTTAAATCATATTTCTCTAATTAGACTTTATTAATTTTTTAACTGAAGTAAATAATTAGCAAATTTTGGAAAACTAGCTTAAGGTTCAGTGATAATTGTTCTTACGGTGTCAATTGTCTTTTTGATAAATGCTTCAAAATATATGCGTTAATGTGTGTCATGTCACAATATAAAAAAAGTAAAGTTTTATTAACAGTGGAAAAAAACATTTGCACATCAAATTTTTTAAATCGGTATGTTGCACTAAAATTTGAATATCCTGTGCATCAAATCGAATTAAAAAACAAATTTTCTATAAAAACAATGATGCTGTGAAAATTCAGAAAACACTGCTTTTTTCAAATGAAAAAGATTTTTTTATTTGAACAACAGAAGCTCAATTTTATTGAAAAGAAAATTAACAAAATTCATTTATTAGAATATATTTTTCTTCAATTTCTATTATTTTTGAAAATAAAGACAAAAAATGCAAATATCTACAAAAATACGGAGAAAATGTTTCACAAATTAGGAACATGAACAAAATGGACATTTGTATGACAATTTTTTTTATTGAATGAAAACATAAGAATTATTTTTGTAAGTTGCTTAAATTTTATTAAAGCTTTTCTTCCAAAATCAAAATTCTATTATCTTTTTCATTTTCATGGGGTTGGATTGTTTGTTACTTTGATTATAGCAGTTTTAAATCGTTTTAAAATTCGATAATACATTCCAGTTGAAATTGTAATAGTTAGGGTAGATAAAGTAGAGGTGTATGGTCCAAAATACTCTGATGTATTTTTATTAGTTATCTAAAAAATAAATTACAGACTCTATAAATACCCGCAAAAAACAAATTTTCACGAAAAATTTCTAATCTATTTTTATTTGTGAACAATCAAATTTAAATAAAAATATTTTCGACAATAAAAAGTTTTTTGATTTAGAAAGGCGAAGAACATACCAATAAAAAAATTTGTGAAAACAAAAATGGAGTAACTTCAGTTACAACAGTTAAAATATGATTATTAGCACTGTTTTATTAATTTTTTTAGAATTAATATTTGTACCATTAACTTTATATTTTAAAAGTAAAGCCAAACACAATGCAGCAATCAAACAAAAGGTAGCATTTACACCTTTAAAAAGAATGATATTAGGAAATTTTAGAAGCAAACATCCCGCAAATCTACAGTTTGTCACAGTTTCGGTAGGATAATCAGACATAAGAATGAATAAATAAATTATCATTAAAATTAGTAAATATACTAATTGCTAATAATAAAAATAGTTTTTGGTGGAATTTTGTATACTTAAATGGAAAAATAATTAAAATACATCGTTCAAAACAAAGAAAAAATTCGATTAATGGATACATCGTTACTAGCATGCCTGGAATTATCCAAAACAAAAATATAAGTCTTGCATCATAATTTACTTTCTCAAAATTCCACATAATTAACATATAAGGATAATATATTAAGGAAGTAATACCAAATAGAAATATATATCCAAAAGATAAATACATAGACAAAGACATATTTGTCGAGACAATATGTCTTTGAAAAATTAATTTTACAGAATAAAATATTATAAAAATCGATAAAAATGAAGAAAAAACATAATAAAAGAAAATGGCATACACCACAAATTCAGCCATTTTTTATTTAATATTTTTTTAGAGCAATAAGTTTGAAAGCGACGGATGGCTACAAAAAAAGCTTTAAAAAAATTGTAGTATTATAAATTTTTTAATTATTTAAATTAATCTGATGACGCAATTTAATTAACTGTCACAATGGAAGATGAAGCTTTAAAAAAAGTACAACGAGCTCATTCTTTTAAATTATCAGCAAAGTACATACACTATTTATATTTATTGAAGCAATGGTGCATGCGTTGGAAAATTTGTAGAAATATGGCTGGTTAGAATTTTGAAAAAGTTAAAGCCAAGAAGTTAGAATAACGAAACAAAAATCTTTTTTAGATATATTTTTGGCTGACTGTTATGTGGGTAATTATATTTGTTTTCATGGAAATCTTTTAAATATTCGATAATACATTCCCGTTGAAATTGCCATAGTTGCAGTTGATAAAGTTGTAGTATATGGACCAAAAATAGTATTAGGATTCGTTTTTGTTATCTAAAAATTTTTACATATTTAATTCTCTCTTCATATGAAATTTTACCATAAAGTATATTTGTGTAAATAAAAATGGAATAACTTCATTGGAGACAGTAATGGTCACAATTTTGAGAACTGTGTTATTTATCTTTTTTGCGGTGGAATTATTTGAACCATAAGATTTATATTTTAAAAGAAATGCTAAACTTAATGCAGCAAATAAACACAGAAAAGAATTTATTCCTTTAAACAAAAGTAACATAAGAGTTTGTCGAATCAAGCATCCTCCAAATCGGCAGGTTGTTACAGATTCGACTGGGTAATCGGTTTTAAGAATTAAAATATAAAGAATCATTATACATAAAGCAAATATAATAGCTAAAAGTAAAAATAATTTTTCACTCCTTTTTGTAAATTTTAAAGGAAAAATAATTAGAATGCACCGTTCAAAACAAAGAAAAAACTCGATTAATGGATGCATGAGTGCCAAAAATCCAGGAAACAATCCAATTAAAAATAGTACTCTTGCATCGTAAGTTACTATCTCAAAGTTCCAAAAAATTAGCAAATATGGATAATAGATTAGTGAAATAGTTCCATAAATAAAAGTGTATAAAAAATACATTTTCATTGTTTTTGATATGTTGGTGCTTGATGTTGAAATTAATTGATTTCTTGGAAATAAAACGCAAGTTGAAAAATAAAAAATTATTGTAGATAAAAATAAACATAAAATATGATAACAAAAAGTAAAACAAACCACCGTTTCAACCATTTAATGATTTTTTTTTAAAGATTAGTCAAACAAAAAATAAAATAAAAAAAGAGATGGCAGCTTATATTATGCTCAAATGAATTTAATTTTTATTAAAGTGTAGTCATACTTAATAAAATAAGCTTTATTTGCTTTTTGTAAGAAAAAGAAAATTAAAATTATTTATTCAATGAGCACATAAGAAAAAAATCTGATACATAGAGCCACTTTTCTGCCACTTCAAAACTAAAAAAAAAATATTTTAAAAGGAAATAATTTTCTATAAACTCTGTTTTTAATTGTTTCGCATTATGAATTTAAAATGAATCACAAAATTCCGTGGTTTTTCTGCGCTTTATGAAATTTAAAATTTATTTTAATTGGATATATTTTTGAATATTTTTTAATTAAACGTTATAATACTCTAAAGTGGAAATCGCCATTGTTTTTGCTAATAGAATGTTGGTATATGGGCCAATTAAGCCATTCTCTTTTTTATTTTTATATAGTGAGACGTAAAACCAAAAATAAAAGTATATATACAAATGTAAAATACATTGTAGATGATATGTTTAGGAAAAAGCCGTTTCCCCCTTAACATTATGTTAAATAATTAATACACTATAAAAACAGATAAACTAAACACAAAAAATATGGTGAAAAATTAAATAAACAATAAATTTCTTTAAATATATTTTACTTTTATTAAAATTTCAGGAAACGCTTGTGTTTTCTTTCTTCATAATTTTGATATTCTCTTTTTAAAAATTATAGTAAGTTTATGACGCCAAAACTGTTCTTAAAGTGCAACTTTCTTCAAGAAATACGATGCTTGATTTTTTTTCCTCAACCGGCCTTTTTAACTAGATGCAAAATAGGACTAGAACGCTGCCATGTTAATACAATAGAATTAGCAAATAATTTTATCATTGATTTGGAAATTTATTGTAAAATTTATTTATTAAAATCTCCGCTTTCTAATGAAAAATAATTATAGAGATTTGAAGTAAAAATAGAATTTTACAAGAAAAGATAGCTATGTTGGTTAATTATTTGTTACTTGGATAATATTGGATATTTTAAATACTCGTTTTAAAATACGATAATACATTCCAGCAGAAATTGTCACAGTTAACGTTGATAAAGTTGAAGTAAATGGTCCAAAGTAATTATTTGCATTTTCATTTGTAATCTATAAATTAATTTGAGAGGTTTAAAAAGGGTGAATAATAATAAATTAATTTAATTTTTATCAAAATTTAATATTTTTTGTTTATATTTTAAGTTTCAAATTCATGTTTAATTATTAAAAAACTGCAAAACTTACTAATAAAAAAATTTGAGAAAACATAAATGGAGCGACTTCATTCACAATTTGTTAAAATTACAATTTTCATAACAGTTTTATTATTTTTTTAGAATTATTATTTGGCACTGAATTTTTTGTATGTTAGAAGTAAAGCTAAAAATAATACAGCAATCAAACATAAGGTAGCATTTATACCTTTAAAAGAACGATATTAGGAAATTTACGAAGTAAGCAACTCGCAAATCTGCAGTTTGTTCCAATTTCAGTAGGATAATCTGACATAAGAATGAATAAATAAATAATCATTAAAATTATTAAAATGCTAACTGCTAATAATATAAACAGTTTTTGAAATTTTTTTGTATATTTTAATTGAAAAAAATAATGATACACCTTTCAAAACAAAGAAAAAATTCGATTAATGGATACATGGTTATTAGCATGCTTGGAATAGCCCAAAATAAAAAAAATATCCTCGCATCGTAATTAACTTTCTCAAAATTCCATAAAATTAACATATATGAATAACAAAATAAAGATGAAATTCCAAAAATTAAAATGTATCCAAATGACAAATACATTGCAAATGATATATTTGTTGAGACAATATGTCTACGAAATAACAAACAAATTGAATAATATAAAATAAAACTCGACAAAATTAAAGAAATGATATAATAAAGAAAATAACATACACAACATATTCAGCCATTTTATTTCTTTTAAAGTTTTATAAAAAAGCAAAAGTAAGTTTTGAGTATTAAATCATTTTAGAAATGCTAAGCTACAAAGAAAAAGTGCAAGATTTTATATTTTTAATTATTTAATTTGAAATGAAGTGAATTAAATAATAAAACAAAATAAAAAGATTCTCTCTCTCAACATAGATGACGATTGCTTTAATTGCAATTTATTTAGTTCAAATGTAGTCAACAATAGTGAACCATTTGGTAAAAGTACAAAAGACGAATGATATTTACATATATAAAATAAGGCTGCTTATGGTTATTAACTGTCGAAGCGCGACTTGAGTATCTTAGATACAAAAAAATAATTTATAAGCATTGCAAGAAACTGTAGAAAAATTGTTTAAAAAATGTGGAACATAAAATTTTTATTCAAATTTGTAGAAATAAACAAAAAAATATAAAATCCTTTTTGGCCAAATAAATTAAAATGATTTTACGATTTAAATACATATTTTCAAGGTTTTTTTACTTTAATATTTATTAATAATTAACAAAATATTGTTATTCAAGAAATTATTTGTTTTTAAATCAAAAAAACAAAAAAATAAAAAAAATGAAATATTTTTTGTATACATAAAAAGCCGAAATTTAAAATGCATTGGTTTATTGTTTTAAAAATAAAGCTAAATCTAAAAATTTTAATCAATGTCTGGATTCCATGCGGACAACAAATTCTTCTGGAGTGGCTGTTGCTCCAACAATCCTCTTTCCACTAATGGGTTTTGATGGAACTTGAGTAATTTTAAATTGATTAAAATATTTGCTGTAAATAAAAACATTTCCATTCTTGCAAGCCCCTCTCCCATACAGGAACGTTTTCCAACACCAAATGGAAAAACTTCGGGTTTCGACAAGAATTTTCCATTTTTATCAATAAATCTTTCTGGTCTAAATTCTTTTGGGCTATCAAAATATCTTTCATCCATTTGAACCGTTGTCATAGAATCAACTATAATTGTGTTTTGAGGAATTTTATAGCCTTTAATTTCAATATTTTGAGTGGTTCGATGAAATAAATTAAAAGGTCCAAAATTTGCATATCGATGGACTTCTTGTACTACGGCATTAATGTAATGGAGAATATTTTTATCTTCAATAGTTATTAACCGATCGCTTCCAATCAACGAGTCTAATTCATTATGGATTTTTTGTTGGATATTTTGATTTTGAGTGAGGTACACCATAGCCCAAGCTAAGGAGGTCGATGTGGTTTCTTGTCCAGCAGCCCAAAAATCTGCTACCATTCCAATTAATTGTTTTGAACTGAAAATTATTGGAAAATTTTGAATTTAATTTAAACTAAAAAAATGCCAAATTTTTTTGTTATAAAATAAAACTCAAAACTATAAGGTTCATTCATAAAAAAACTTACAAAAATAAATGATTTTTCACACCTTCATTTTCGAGTTTTCTTTGTTGCTTTAAAAAAGCTTCAACATAATCAGTAGGCTCTTCATCATCGTTTTTAAATTCGTCTTTATGTTTATCAATGGATTTTACAATAAATGAATTTACTTGGTCTCCATAAAATTTAGCTTCATTATACACTGAACTAATGAAAGGTAAAAATCGATACCAATCATATCCTTTTTCAATTAATCGAATAAATAAATGACCGCCCAAACGGAATAGATTTTTAATTGAATCTTTTATTTCATAAAATTCATGCTCGTGCTCCTAAAAAATTTTATATTTTGGATCAAAAAAATTAAAAAAACAAATATGGACAAAATTAAGAATTTTCTTCTCTGAGGGAAATAGCTTATATATTTTTTTGGAGAATGCTAAAGCTATTTTTTTTTTATTAATATTCATGGCTTTCTTAGATAATTGGGGCTAAAATAATACTCACTTTATCAAAATCGATATCCCAAAATAATGGAATTAATTACGCTTCCAACAGCTCGATCAATATGATCATGAATATTTATTTCTCCAACACCACCGCTTTTAATTTCATTTTTAACATCATCCAATAATATGTAACTTCATTTAAAATTTTTTGTTGCATAATATCTTTTCCCATTCCCAAATCTCTTAAAACTTTTAACCCAAATCTTCGATGTTCTTTCCAAAGTTGACCATCAGTAAATACAACGCCATAGTATCCACCTGATGTAAATTGGGAGAACATGGATTTAGGTTCTCGACCAGAAACGGCATCAGCATTTTTAACAAAATTTTCATAAATGGTTGGAAAATCATTCACAGAAATTACTGGGGTTTCACCAAACCAAATTGTATGTAAATCGCCATAAGTATTTTTGAATCTTGCTACAGCCTCTTCAACACCATAAAATCCTATTTCAGGCAAATTTCCAACAAATGGTAAAGGAATGGGTCCTGGAGGAAAATTTCGACGCTTCCAATAAAAATTATAAATTAAAAAAGTTAAAAAAAATAATGTAAAATACAACAATAACATATTTTTATAACTTAAAATTAAATTTTGATAAATCAGCGGAAAAATCTTAAGATTTTATAGTTTTAAATTAGACTTGGTAAACTAAAAGGCAAGAAAAGTCAGACAACAAAACAAAACAAGTTTTTTTACTCTTCTTTAAAAAAATTACACCAAAAAATAAAGGGTAGCATTCAAAAAAATTTAGACACAAGCTCTGTACAATTTTTTTCTTTTTTTGTAGTTTCATTTAACCTTTTCAAACTATAATCGAAAATTTTTCAAAAATATGTTCAGAGTTTCAAATTGTCGTACCACGGCGGTATAGGGTGATGGAAAAAGCTCGGTTCAAATGGATTTGTAATTTTTGGTCGTTGGTGGTCGCGACGCCAAAAAGAGAAGGAAAAGTAATTTTTTAGTAAAAAATGGCTGTTTTTTTGCATATTTAATTATAATACTCTATGGTTATTCAGTCGAAAAATATTGAAACTCTCCCAGAATATGCAATCGAATATTGCGGATAAGATCGTGAATATAGATTTTCATAAAAAAACCAATGAGCCGAAATCCTCCCGTAAGAGTTTTGTGCATTTTTACCATTTTTCCATTAGATAAAAGTGACTTTTTTTGCAACTTTTTTAGAAACAATTATGGCTAAATTCATTAAGTTTGATTGATTAAGCTGAAAATCCCCTCGAATATGTAATCTATTCTTGGCTACAAACTGGCATAATCAGTTTTTTAAAATGTTGAAAAATTGCGAAAATCCTCCGGTAAGAGTTTTTTTCACGCTTAGAAACATAGCTTTTTTGACAAAACTTCAAGGAAAAGTATTTCATAATTCAATATAAAAAATCGAAAATGGTCCAGAAACCATAAATAAATATCCCTTGAATTTTTGGTAACAATTTCATTATTTTTTGTTAAACAAACTAATGCGCCACAACCACTTGAAGCTAATATAATAGCATCATAGTAAACAAAGGATGCTCAAAAAAATTATTATTTTCAAAATATGCCATTTTGGCTTATTCTCGTCATTTCTAGGCCTAATTTGGGTCGTAGAAAACGAATTTGATAACCATTGGTCCATTTCATTATCTAGTTTTCAAGTTATGAATTTTTGAAATATGCAAATTTTTCGATATGCAATAACTCCATTTTAAGCTTGTCAACCTTAGTAACTATTGTCGAATCCGGTTTCTACGACCCAAAATTAGGTCTAGAAATGACTATTTTAAAATTAAATACCTCATTTTCAAAAAATTGTTTTTTTTTTCGTCGTTTGCTACTATATAAGCTTCATGTGGTTTGCGATGAATGATTTCGTATAAACAAAAAAATGTTCAAATTGTTACCAATAATTCAATGGGTATTTATTTTATGGTTTTTTGACCTTTTTTGAATTTTTACAAGTGTTTATGAAATAGTTTTCCTCGGGACTTTGTCAAAAAAGCTATGTTATCATGCATGAAAAAAACTCTTACGTCAGGATTTTCGTAATAAGATTGTCTTCGGAAAAACTGATTATACCAATTTGTAGGCAAGAAAAGATTATAGATTTTCAATGTCACAGAATAAAATTAAAGCAGCTTAATGAATTTAGCCAAAATTGTTTCTAAAAAAGTTGCAAAAAAAGTCGCTTTTTGTAATAGAAAAATGATCAAAATGCTCAAAACTCTACGTCAGGATTTCGGCTCATTGCTTTTTTTATGAAAATCTATATTCACGATCTTATCCGCAATATTCGATTACATATTCTGGGAGAGTTTCAATATTTTTCGACTGAATATCCATAGAGAATTATAATTAAATATGCAAAAAAACAGCCATTTTTTACAAAAAAAATTTCTTTTCCTTTGTTTTTTGGCATTTCGACCACCAACGACCAAAATTTACAAATCCATTTGAACCGTTGACTTTATACCGCCGTGGTACTTTTTCAAGGTAAATTTTTTCATTTTTTAATTTATAAAATAAATACTTAAAAAAATTCTATTTTTTTGTTTGAAAAAGCTATCATTATTTTTGTTCAATAAAAAAATATTTGCGAATGCAAGATTATAATATTTTTTAATTACTTAATTTTGTGAAGTGTATTAATTAACTATTAAAACAAATTTAAATGAATTCACTTTCTCTTGATACATAGATAAGTGTTTGCGTACTTTCCATTTTTTTCCACTTCCAATTCACTTCCCACTTATAATCACTTCCATCAATTCCGACTATAACTTCCGCTTCAAAAACTTCCTTTCTTAAAAATTTGCAAGAAGTATTTAAACTTTAACTTTTTTTTATATAATTAAAAAAATTATGGTTAATTTTAAAACGATTATTCTAGGGCCAAAGTTTTCGTGACGTAGCACCTACCGTTTAATAAAGGAAATTTACTTTTTAAGTGATGGTTTTTAATTATCAATTTTTTTCCGACATCTACTAGACATTGTAAGCTTTCGATTGAGCACAAAATTTTCCTCTATCAAATTTAAAAATAGTCATATACTTCTATCGAAAATTTTTTGTGCCAAACAACTATTTTTGAGAACACCCTTTCTGAAAAGTACATAAAGGGGATATATTCCTTATTTGAAGGACTATAAAATTCTATAATTGTAACATGGGACCTTCACTGCGTTAAAAAAAAGGTTTTTTAAGCTTTTACCATTATTAATTAAATACAAAAGTACGAATTTACTTTTAATTTATAATTAATTTTATGAAAAGAAAAGTGACGTAGTTAAGATAATGCTATTAGCTTTAATTAAAATAAAATAAAAAAGGAAAATATCAGGTAAAATTTCACAACAAGAAATTCAATAATTATTTATTTTCCGAGAATCTTTTTTTTATGGCTGTTCAACCATAAAAACTTATATTTAAATCATAAACCTTAAAATAGGTACAACACATATTCCAATAAGAGTATTTCAAATCAAGTATAAAGTAAAGTTCAAATGAATAAAAAAAAGCAAATTTTTTTATGATTTTATTCGATTTGATGATTTAACTGTGAATTTGAGTTATTTTATTCATTTATTGTGGAACTTTTTTAAATATTCGATAATACATTCCCGTGGAAATCGCCATTGTTAATACTGATAAAGTGGTGCTATATGGACCTAATAGATTATTAGTGTGTGTGTTTGTTATCTAATATGCTACATTTAATCATTCATATTTTATATATCTTAATCTCAATAAACTCACCAAAGAAAATATTTGAGAAAATAAAAATGGTACATCTTCGTTTAAAATTTGTTATAGCTAAAATCTTGAGGACGGTTTTATTAATCTTTTTTGAATGATGATTATTTGTTGTGACAGAAAATTTGTACTTTAACAGTAATACTAAGCTTAATGAAGCATTCAAACATAATATTGATAATATTCCTTTAAAAATAGATAAGGTTGAAAGTGTACGAAGAAAACATCCTCCAGTACGACAGTTCGTTACAGGGTCCATTGGGTAATCAGGTATAATTACAGTTATAATACAACGTCATTAAAGTTAGCGTAATACAAATTGAAAATGATAAAAATAATTTTTCGTATAATTTGGTATAGCTTGAAATAAAAATAAATTATTATACATCTTTCAATACAAAGAAAAAAATTCGATTAATTGATTCATACTTAATAATATTCCTGGTAAAAAGCCAAGTATAAATAATATTCTTGCATTGTAACTAGCTGTTTCGAAGTTCCAAAAAATTAGCATATATGTATAATAAATTAGTAACCCAATGCTAAAAATAAAAGTGTACACAAAGGAGAAATGCATTGTTGGGGACATGTGTTCCGTGAAAAGATGTCTTCGAAATAATACGGTTGTTGAATAATAAAAAATTAACATCGATAAAAATAAACATAAATATATGGTAAGAAAAAATAAAATAAACCACAATATCAACCATATTTTTTTTATAAATAAAAAAAGGGAAAAAACTTTTAATAAAATTTTACACTAAAATACAAATTTTTCTCTTTTTTTAATTAGTTTTACGACGAAAAAACGAGTTAATTAAGGTAAAAGGCTTGTTTGTAATTTTAATTAAAGAAGTAATACAAAACACGCATCAATGCAGTGTTTTTTCATATGAAATAATTATTTTCTGGGAACTTTTTATGATGCTCATCTAAAAATTAATTATTTAAACTTAAACCTTAAAATCCAACTTCCAACCGTATTGTTGATTTATAGCTAGCAAAGCAAAAAGTAAGTTTAAGAGAACCAATAAAGCAAAAGTTTAATCTTTATTTTTGTTCATTTTAAGCGGTAGAAAAATATTGTGATTTATTGCGTTTGAAAATAATTAAACTTTAAAAATTTTTGTTTATTCTTTGGTTCTAAAAAACTGGTTAAATTTGTAAATAACCAAAGAAATTGGACGTTTCACTCATTTGAAACCCAATATTTTGGTAGAAATTTGCATATTTTAAATTTATTTTAAACTTTATTTTGTTATAACCGCTGACTGTGAAGAGATGTATTAGACAAATATTTTTGTATGATAAAATGTTTTATACGTACATGTTATGCATGGTGGCGCCGAATTCTTTGGACCAATTATATTTCTAATTAAATAATATGGATCATAATGAAAAAAGTGATGCTTGTATTAATTTTTATTCTTTACGTATTAGTTATTAAATTCATTATTTTTGATGAGCTTTGTGGAACTATTTTTAATAATCGATAATACATTCCCGTGGAAATTGTCATCGTAATAACAGATAAAGTGTAAGCATAGGGACCAAATAAGAGATTCAGGTTTAAATTGGTTATCTAAAAATTATTTATCTTTAAAAAATTTTACATGGCTAAAAGCTTACAAATGAAAAATATTTGTGAAAATATAAATGGAAAAACTTCATTAATTATTGTTAAAATAAGAATCTTGAGTACTGTTTTATTAGTTTTATAAGAATTTTTATTATTTGTCCCAGCTAATTTATATTTTAATAGCCAAGCCAAGAATAATGCAGCAATCAAACACAAAATAGAATTTAAGCCTTTAATAATAAATGGAATGTTATTACTATTTCGAATCAAGCATGCAAAAAATCTGCAGTTGGTTACAGAATTCTCTGGATAATTCATTATAGGTATAATACTCGTAATAGCCGATAAAATAAAGATAATAACAAGTGCAAAAATAAAAATGATTTTTTGTAAGTTTTTGTATATTTTAATGGAAAAATAATTAAAATACATCGTTCAAAACAAAGAAAAAATTCGATTAATTGATAGATAACCATAAGAATGCTAGGAATGAATGAAAGTAAAATAACACTCTAGCATCATAATTTACAGTTTCAAAGCTCCAGAAAATTAACATATAAAAATAAAAAATTTGTGATATAATTCCAAAAATAAAGATATACAAAAATAAAAAATACATTGTTGGAGACATGTGTTCATTAAAAAGATGTCGTCTGAAAACCACATTCATGGAATAAAATAATATTAATATGATTAATATAAAACATAAAACATAATATGAAAAAATAAAATAAACAAGAGGTTCGACCATTTTTAAGTAAGTCACACTGCCTTAAATTAAAAGTTCTTTCGTTGTTCTTAACAAAAAAAAAAGACAATAATAAACTCTCTTATTTTTTGAAATTTGAGAAAACAAATAGTTAATAGATTTAATTATATAATATCGCGAGAAATAATAATGATAAATTAAAGTCATTTTTAATTAAGAATTTAAGCAAAAGTACATATGAGTGTGTAAGAATGTATGATAAATTATTTATTTAATTCTTTTTATCTCTTAGTGTGTGTAGTAAAACTTTATAAAAAAAAAAGGCTTAACCCCCAAGTAGCAAGTTACCGACAACGAATGTTTTTAAAGTGGAGAATAAACAAAAAGCGGTTTGCTGCTTTTATTAGAGACGGCGATGAGATTTTTAGGAAATATATAGATGGCTCAAAAAATATATTCCTTTTTAGAATTAAATAGGATAAAATTGTTAAAGATATTTTTTTTATTTTAATTAAAAAAAACTCAAAAGTAAATATTATTTTTTCACTAATTAATTTTTTTGTTGTTGATGTTAGGTTAGTGGTGTTATTAAAAAGAAAAAATTATGTGTTGAATTAAGGAAATTAAAAAAAGTTAATGTTTTGAAATGTAATATGTTTTTATGCTTGAATGAAAAATTTTCTGAGAAAAGTTAAAAGTTGTATCTTTTAAAAAATATTAGGAACACATAAATTGAAAATTGTATGTAAGATTCTAATAAATTATTTTGCATTTATTTATTAACAATCTGTTTTCTTTGTGAAGCAGAAGTACTCTTATTTATAACAGTTCAATTTATACAAAAAAGCCCGAATCATGTTGATGGGTTATTATTTATTATTTTAATACTAGTATTAGGAACATTACATTTTTAATATTTCACTATTGTCTTCGTAAGATTTACAAATTTACACAGTTATAGAATGATTTTTTTATTTAGCTACGGGTTTTCTGCTATATTGGTTATTTTTGCATTTCCGCTAGAAGGTTTCTTTAAAATTCGATAATACATCCCACTTGAAATTGTTATGGTTATCACTGCTAATGTGGTTTTATATGTGCCAAAGTAATCAGAGGAATTTTTATTTGTAATCTAAAAAATTATTCGTATTGCAAATTTCAAAAGCAAAAAATTCGGAAAAATACTTACCCTAAAAAAGATATCCGAAAAAATAAATGGTGCAAGTTCGGTAACAATAGCTAAAACTACAATTTTAAGTACAGTTTTATTAATATTTTTGTAAATATTTGCAATTGTTTTGTATTTTAATAAGAAAGTCAAACAAAATGCTGATATCAAGCAAAGAATAGTTAAAACACCTCTAAAAATATTTGTGTATGGAAGCTTTTGATTTAAGCATCCCACAAATCTGCAATCGGTAATAGATTGGGATGGATAATACTCAATTACTGCAAATAAATAGCAAATAACCAAAAAAAGAAAAATAAAGACAGCCAAAAATAAATATAATTTTTGATATTTTTTTGTATAACGAAATGGAAAAATAATTATTATGCATCGTTCGAAACAAAGAAAAAATTCTATTAATTGATGAAAGTTGATAAAATTCCAGGACAGATTCCAATTAAAAATAAAACTCTAGCATCATAATTAACTGTTTCAAAGTTCCATAAAATTAACAAATATGGATAATAAATTAAAGACGTAAAACTAAAAATAAAAGTGTACACAAATGAAAACTGCATAATTGCAGACATGTGTTCGGTGAAAAGATGTCTTCGAAATAGCACATTCACAGAATAATAAAAAATAAAGAATGATAGAATCAAACATAAAATATGGTAAGAAAATGTAAAATAAATCACTGTTTCAGCCATTAAATATTTTTATCAGCTTAAAAAAAACTTCGGTAAACCAACTATTAAGAATATTTCTATTAATTAAAAACCAAAGTAAAAAGTTTTATTTTGTTCAATTACCTTTTTTGTAGTTGATGTTAGTTTCATGAGAAATAAAGACAATATTAGTTTGATTAATTAATTTTCGTTTGCCGATGTTAGGTTTGTGGCTTAATTAAAAGGAATAAAAAAGAAGGGAAAGTTTTTAGAATGCCCAACAAAAAAAATATATAAATTGGAATTTTTGTTTTTAGACAAACATACAAAAAAAAAAAAATAGGGCGTTCATCCATAAATCTCAAATTTTTTTTACATATGTACTTTTAATTTTTATAGCTACCTTTAAAGTTTTTTCTTCGAGGGCCATCCTTTACCTTGGATAATATACTGCTTATGTGTGCTTGAAGTTGATAAAGTAAAAAAATATTTATTATGCATTCATTATAAATCATTTAAATAGAAATTTATTTTTTTAAATTTTTAAATTCAATTTTTTTTACATAAAAAGTATACCAGCAAAAAGAAGATAATTAACGACGAGAGAAAACCAAAAAGAAAACAAAAAACAGTACATCAAAATTTTTGAGTTATAATAAAAATATACATTGAAACAAATTTATTAACAAATAAACAAAATAACATATGAATCCTTAATTTTGTGATATTCCACTTAATTATGAAAAAGAAAAAAGAAAAAATTTAACCGGCTTTAGAGATGAAAAAATACATATAGAAATGATAAAGAAAAAGAAAAAAACGAATTTTGTACAAACAATAATATATATTCAGTTTTCAAAAAACTTTGTTTAAAGAAAAAATATTAAAATTAATTTTGAAGCGAAAGAAAGAAAGATACGGTAATGTGTGTTTTCAAAAATAAATTTATTCCCTTGATTTTAGATATGAGACGAGACATAACTTTCTTTTTTGAGGTTATGCTTGAGACAAATAATAAAAAAATTTATGAATTGCATGATAAAAAGATTTTTAAACACGTTAAAATTCAAAAAATATATTTTATTGGGCTTCTTAACCTCCAATTAAGCTCAATAATCACCACTCTACTCTAATTTATTAGGGATGTGCCCGGCTAATAAATCTTGCCACTCTAGTCACGAAAACCCAAAACCACCAATCGAACTTTGTCTCGATAAAATTGGATTCATTCCAGGTTGCAATGTCGATGTGCTACTATTGTTACTTGAATTTCCAAGGGTTGATAAATTTTGAACCGATAAACTCAATCCTCCTCCTGGAGCCAATAAATTTGATATTTGTGCTTGAACCTGAGCTTGTGCCTGTGCATGAGCTTGGCTTGCATCTGGGCGTTTACATGAGCCTGAACTTGAGCATGTAATTGAGCTTGAACATGGGCTTGGGCGTGAGCTTGAGCATTAGCTTGATTTTGTAAAGCCACCGCTGCAGCTGCAACTGCAGCATTTAACATTGTCGTTGCTGCTGCATTATTTGAAACACTTGTGGCTGGGGTTGGTGGTTGAATTAGGAAAGGATTCATATTTTGTGCTGCAAATGCTGCTGCCGCTGCGGCTGCCAGATTATTGTTTGATCCTTGAGGAGTAAGCGATTGAGGGGTTGGAGGTCGAAAAGCTGAGGTATGGTCTCCATGGTTAGCAAATTGGGCGTAGATCGACGCAAGAAATCTGGCTGAATTTGAGCTAAAAAAAACAAAGAATTAAAAGTTGCTAAAATTTATGCGATGAAAAACTTACTATCCAGACTTCGACCCATTTGAGCTAATTGATTTGATTTTTGATTATACAAATTTGATAAAGTTGCAGCATTCGCAGCAAATATCGCTGCATACGGTGCTATCATTAGAAATTGTTGGTTGTTTAGGCATTTGAATATGAAGTTGTGGATTAAATAATGTTGGGGCTACCATAGATTGTTGTTGTTGCTGTTGGTGTTGTTGAATTTGTGTTATCGTTGTAGATGTTGGAAATTGTGGTGGATGATTATTATTTGGTTGAGGTTCAGGTGTAAGTAATGGAGATCGGGAATTAAGTGATAATTGACCTATGGGAAGTTGAAGATCAGGCCCTGGTGGGATTGGGCTTCCATCAGGTCTAAGATGGGTTCTCATATGTCGAGTAATCATATCGCGTCGGGGACTAAAAAAAATAAAAAATATATAAATATTATTATTTTTTAAAAATGAATTTAAATATATGGATATTAAATTTTTTGGTTAAAGCTGACGATGGAAAACAAACTTACAGCTGAATAATTACATTGCGGGCATCGATATGGCATTTTCTCCTGTATGAGTCCTTTGATGCGTGCTTAAATGGTCTGATCGAGAAAATACATTGGCCACAAATGTTGCATGAATATGGTTTGACACCTAAAAAAATTTGTATATTTTTATTTCTCTCTCAACAATTTTTAATGGAACATACCTGTATGAAGTCTCATATGCCGAGTTAACATATCAGATCTGCCAAAACTTTTTGGACATAAAGTGCATTTATGTGTTTTCGAATTTTCATCATTCATTGAAGCTGATCTCGATGTCTCGAAGCGATATGTTTAGCCAATCGGTCATGCATAGAAAAGGCTTGTCCACAATGTTGGCATACAAATGAATTTTCATTATTACAATTATTACTAATATTATTTGCTCTTGATACATCGGTTTCAGATCTGGATCGCTTCCATAAAGCTTGTTTCTGCTGAGCTGATATTCCTCCTGGAGAAGTTGAGGTATTTGATGAAGCCGCAAATAATTTAGCCAATTCAATGGATCGGTTGTTGGTGAAGCTGGAGCAAGTAGAGCTGGATTAATGCCTTGTCCAGGAACTTGAAGGAGATTATTTGATTCTTGTTGACGAGGAGCTAAACTATTTCTAAGTATTTCTAATGCCGCGGATTGTTGCTTAATCCATTCTTCAATTTGTTTTTGTCTTTCAATATTTAAATCCGAAGCTCGGCAAAGTTCTAAATATGTTGGTTCTGGAGGTGGCTCCTCGATGGTTGGTTGTCGAGACACTTGAGTGGAGACACTCGCATTCATTAAAATCATTTTCTTCTTGTTCGATAGAACTCAAATTACTTAGATTATTTATTCTTGAATTGGATGAAGTTACAGAATCATTGGATTGAAAATGCTTCCAACTTCCACTTCCTTGACTTCCATGATCATTGAAACTACTGTGTTGCAACATTCTTTTTCGGTAACTCGAAGGTTGAGAATGTCGATTCGAAGTAACAGGGACACTAATAGTCGAGTGGTTGATTGATATGTCCATATCATCGGTGTGATTCATTTCTCCTTCGGATCTCGATCGCTCTCTTGCATCAAGGTCCAAACTCATTTGAGGCATTAATAAATCTGCATTCATTTTATCCACTCCTCGATTGGACATAGAACTACGAGAACGAATTTGTTCAAAAGTAAAATGTAATCCACCATTTTTACTGGAAGGCATGGGCGACATATTAGGCGATCGTTGAGAATAAGGAGTTTCACAACAATCAGAAAATGGTGAAAATGGCGCCGGTGAAAGCATAGTTCCAGGTGATAATAAATCTTTTGGACAAATATCTGAATCTCCATCATAATCAGAAGAAGATTTTTTTAAAATCTCGAAATGTTGCCCAATGTGATGATCCAATACCTGATTGAGTTATAGATATGGATGATCGAGGTGATGAACCAAGATCAGAGGTTGGATATGATGGGGATAATGGTGATAGCTTGTTATAATCCATGCTTGGAATAAAATTAGGGCTTAACTGAAAAAAGAAAAAGAAAATAAAATCTTTTAAAATAAATTTATAGTTGTTTCAAAGCGAAAAAAATAAATTTAATAAAAATTCGTGTTACGACTTTTAGAAATTTTTGATTTATGAAAAAGTTAGGAAATTTACAACAAAATTGAAAGTTTCTTTTTTGAAAATTTTGTTTTTTTATACTTAGATTTTAATAAACTACAAAAAGTAGGCTCATCACATGATAAATGACAACAATAACAATTACCGAATTGTCGTCATCAAGATCAAAAAAAAATTGGTCCTTTTTGGTCCAAAACTAATATGTAACAGTTTAAAAAAGAAGAAGTAAACTTACTAAATCAAGACGTTGTAATGCGTCAACGTGTAAACTATTGGGTTTTTCGTCGGCCTCCAGGCGACGTAGGGGATGATGGTGCTGATGGACCTTGTTCACAAATAAGTGGTGGGGTCTAAAAATAAGGGAAAAATTAGCATAAATAAAAAATAAGAACAATGAAAAGAAAAAAAATCATTATTTCAACAAAAAAGTCTAAAAACCTTTTGTTTACTTTGTGAAGAAGAAAAAAATTGAAAGAAAAATCAAAAGCAGACTATTGAAAAAATATTTTTTTTCAAGTGGGATCCATCCTATTGATTGAAAAAAAATATAATGGGTTGAGTTGGATTAAAAAAAAAATTTTTAGATTTCTTTTTGATATTTAAAAAAGAAGAGAAATAAAATCTTTAATGACGTCAGACTAAAAAAAAGATGGAAAGTTGGATCAAGAAAAAAACGGAAAAAAGCGGATGAGTGCATGCAGTTGCTTGATGCTGTGTTCAAAACACATGCTTTTAAGCTAGCGGTACCTCTTCTCGAGAAAAAAAAGATAATGACAAAAAGACTCATAAAATAAAAAATTTAGATTAGGAAATCCAAGTTCAATATTTTTTTTATGTAGCAAAAGTTAATAATCGATATCTCCAGCTCAAGTTGCAAGTAATGTAGGAGGCGGAAGAAACAAAAAGCATAAAACAAAAAACGTGATTTTAGACTTTTTTCTGTCATTTTTTTAATTTCAAAGAACAACTGTTTCAAGTTTTTTTTTTTGCGGCGTGCAAAAGATTAATAATTCAAAAGTTCGATGGTTATAAAAACCTAAAATATCAAACTTGGTAGTAATAAAAAAGTTACCTCCTCACTGCCATTATTATTTACTTGTAAAAAGTTCATAATTTTTCTTTAAAACTAAATTCAGCAAAAAATATTTAAACAAAACTTTTTTTTTCAAACAACTCGAAAATAAGGTTTTTATTTTCACACTAAATTTTAAAGCAAAAAAAGCATCGAATTGCCAAAATCGATGATTACTTTTTCTCTTCACTTTTCTTTTTATCAATAAAGACGATTAGGAAACGCTTATAAGGTTTTTAGGGTTTTTTTTAATCTATCAACTTATTTCGCATTATGGCTGTGTCGCTCGCGGTGCGTCATTCAAACCTTCTAAGACATCAAAAAGAATAATCAAAGTGTAAAAGTTTAATTTCTATTATATTATTTTTTGTTGTTTAAAAAATTTCAGGGAATTAGAAAAAGAGTTTCAATTTTTTGGTAGTTTCGAAAGCATAGCATTATAGTTTCTCGGTTTTTGTAATTTTTTTAAGAAATCATTTGAAATTTAAATAAAGGTAAGTAATTATTTTTTTCGTTGATAATTTTAGGCCAATAATCAGCAAAATCAAATCAATATCGATTCAAGTTTGTTAGAAAAAAAGAAAAGAAGGAACATTACGATCAAATAAGTGATTTATCAAATCCCAAAAAAACTTTTCTACTAACATCCCAATTGTCAGTGATGACTCATGCATGTAAGCTTTTAACAAATCACCATTTTGCAACAAAAAAAAGAAAACTTAAAAAAGAAAAAAAGTTTTGAAGAAAAAACAAAACTGATGATTTTAAAACACGCGGATTAAAGGAGAAAAGAAAAAAGTTTAAGGACCAAGAAGCAAACAGCCAACAATCGTGGGAAGTGAAGAGAAAAGAAAGTTAGCAGCTTCTCAAAAAAAAAAATAAAACTTTGTCAAAAAAAATTCTTTTCTTTCTTCTTCTTTTTTCGAGGGCGGCGGTGGCGGAAGAAGGAAAAAGCAGCAAAGAAAATTCTCGCGGGCGTTCGTCTTTACTCCCAATCCGAGACCAAGAGAGATACCTCGAGAGTCGTCAACCAAGGAACAAAAAAAGCAAACTTTTTTCTTTCTTTATTCTTTTTCTTCATTTTTTTTAAAACGTTTCTATGAGTTGAGAGATTTTTGAAATAAATAAAAGTTTGAAAAGAGGCAAGTTTTTCCGTTGCTTTCTAAACAACTGTTTGTTTTATTTAAAAATAAAAGATTTTTATGAGAATATAAAAAGATATGAGAGTTTGATAAAAAAAGAAAAAAATGATTTTTAATCTAGACTTTCTTTTAAAGTTAAGACAAAGGTTATCTTTGAAAACCTCATAACAAAGAGCTTTTTTAGAATCCGATCAACAAAATTAAACAAATGCAAAGAATATTTTTTAAAGCTTTGCTAAATTCTTAATAAATTTAATTTTTAAAATTCATTTCAAATTCAAAAATTTCATGAGATCACAATTAGAACAATTGAAGCAAAGACAAATTTGAAAACGCTTTCAAAAAATCAAATATCTTAGAATTTAAAGGGTTGGAATTCAAGAAATAAAAAATAAATCAGCCGGGTTAGCAACAACAAGCAGCAAGACTTTTGCAAAAAATAAACCTGGAGACTTTAAAGATTTTTTCCATCACCTCTTATCTCAACAATCACACATCCCAACCTATCCCATTAAAAGGTCATAGTTACTTAACTTATTTTATTTTATTATCACGAGCTTTATGGATTTTTTCTTTCTCTTATTTTTTTTTATTGTTTTTAGCTATGTGTGCCAGGTCGAGCCTGTCGTTGTCGTCGTTGTCTCATCGTCATTAAATCAAAAACCGATAGGCGTAACTAACAGCTGAGACAAAAAAAGCTTTTTATAACTTTTTCTTTTCTTCTTAAGCTTTCACCTCTCCACATACCTTGAAAAGATGCAACAAAGAAAGTGACAATTGTTGGAATTGAAAAAAATGTGACGTCAATTTTTTATGTGAAAAAAGATGAAACTTAAAATCCAAAGAAAAAAGTGTAGTGATCGATTAGGAAAGAAAAAAAATGGAAGTGTAACAAGCACTTTCTTGGAATTTAAATTTTTCAGTAAAAAAAGGTTTAAAAAAATTCCAAAAACTCAAAAATAAAAGACATCATAAAATGAGGAAAAAAACTCTGAAAAAATTAAGAAAGTGTTTTAGAAAATGTAGATTTTTTAACAAAATTATTTGGCAAACTGTAATTAATGTCTAACAAAATTAATTATAAAACTTACTCGACAAAATATACTTCGCTCTTCTGGAATATCTTCCATGGTTTCATCACTTTGTACTTGTAAAGTTGGAGATTTGGAATGTAAATGACGATTAGGTAAACCCAAGGAAGATGATGATGATGTTATTGAATCAATATGTAATGGAGAATACAAGACTGTAGTAGTAAGCCTGGGATTAATATTTATTGGAGGCTTTAAAGATGATAATGTTGAAGAGCCTAGAAACATAAGAAACGATTTAAAAAGGTAGATTAAAAAAATAAATAGGGAATGAATTTTTTTTTTAAGAAGAAAAAAAGAAAGGGTTCTTTGTGCTTTCGATGATATCATTGATTAAAAATTTTAAATAAAAAACTCTTTATTTGAATACATAAAGAATAAAACTTTTGCAAAGGTAAAAAAACTACAAAAAAATCTTATTCAAGGATGGATAAAATAAAAAAAAAATATTGCATGATGCCATAAAAAAAATGAATAATAATAACATTTTATTTTTTTTAATTTAAAATTGTCATAAAAAAAATTATTAAAAGCTAACAATAAAAGTGATGACATTAAAAAAAGACTAAAATAAAATTTTCTGAAGGATTAAATTTAGATTTATAAAAAGGCATAAAATTATTAAGGCTACAAGACCAAAAAAATTACATAAAAAATAATTTTATTATCGAATTAACAAAATTTGCTATGATTTGCTTTAACTTTTTTACAAATCATAATACTTAAAAAAAATCCAAGTTTCTCGAAAACTATAAAAATGTTGCAATTTTTTTAATTCTAAAACCAAAATGAAAGTAATTACATTTTGTTGAATTTGGTAAATTTTTGAACACTGTCACATAAATATAAAGTAGGAAACAAAGCTTTTTATAAAAACTTTTGCAATAATAATCAAATAAAAAAAAATTTTGGATAAATTTTATGATACTCACCTTCTTCTGTCATCTCACTATCATCATTTTGAGGTTGGCTTTGTTGACGTTGGTGGGGAATATGTAAATTAAACCCACTTGGTTGACTTA
>JAJQJQ010000441.1:0-25019 GCA_028622995.1 Panagrolaimus kolymaensis | reverse complement strand
CTTCATCGTGTCGCTTCAGAAAATAATGATCCAGATGTAAGTTTATGACTTTTCAAAGTAATTTTAAAACCACTTTTTTAGTTAACGAACTTTTTGGAAGAATATTACCTTCGCGAGCAAGTCAGTGAAATTCAAGAAATGACTCGGAAAGCAAATCAACTTCGACGCATTGGGAGCGGATTGGGTGAACATATCTTTGATCGGGAATTACTTCAAGAAATTCAAGGAAAGACTAACAAAAAAGATTAAAAATTTGCTCAAATTTTTGTGTAAACTAAACTTATTGTAAAAAAATAATAAAGTGATTATTACCTGATAAGTTTCTTGCTTCATGAGCATCATCATGTTGAGCGAGCTGTTCAGCAATGATGAGTAAAGTATCAACATGAAAACGAGAAATTTCTAATATTGCTTGCTAAAATAAGCTGTTTTGTTAATAAATACACCAAACAAAAAACTTACAAAATTAGGAGCAGCATGTTCAGCAATATCCCAAAACATTTGTTGAGTTTCTTTATAACCAGAATTATGTTCAAATCTGTAATATTTTACACCTTCTTTTGGACCATCAATATCAGAAGCAACAGTAATACCAGAGTTGAAAGCAGGAGGCCATTCGGGTTTCTTTGGAACAATTCTAAATGATGAAACCTTTTTACCACCTTTTCCCTTTTGCTGGGATGATGGTGGCCTAAAAGAAGGGCCCAGAATCTTTCTCAATTCACCTTCAAAATTCAAATCAGCATATGTTATTTTCAAAATCTCTGCCATTTTTTCCAAAGATTTTGCCTTTGTTCCTTTATCACCCATTAGTTTTTGATCCACTGGTTCATCTTGTTGCTGTGGCTTCTTTTTCTTTTTGTTGCTTTTCTTGTTTTTCTTTTTTTCAGCAACAGAAGGAGGTTGAAATTCAGATTCTGATTCAATATCCTTCTGGCTTACATATTCATCAGCAGATTCTTCCAATAAAGTAAATTTATTAACCCTTTTTGAAGGCACGACAACATCATCTTCACTTTCTTCTTGCGATAATTTTTCACGTTGAATATCCTCTTCAAGAGCCATGTTCTTTAATTGTTTTTTAGACATATTTTTTCCTAAATAAAATGTACATCGAAGCTATTGATAGAATAAAACAACGTTAAAGACATTAATGGTAGTAAACCAAAGTAATAAAAAATACAAAAGAACAAACAAAAATTTATTGAAATTAGCAGAACAAAATAATAAAATAATGCACAATTATCTATACTAAGTTTCCTAACAAAAAATACAATAAATATTTTTTACCAATTAAAAGAAATTCTTTTTACGTCGAAGTGCCAGGAGCATTTTCTTTTTCTTGAGATGGCCACCATTTAGGTATTGAAAAATCTAAGACTTCACCATTTTCCGATAAAAATTTATGCTTCGATAAAACTCCATCAACAGAAACAATACTAATTCCAAATCCATCAAAAGCTTTTATTACTTTACCCCGTCGTTTTCCATTTGCATCTACAACAGCTGCATTGTTTTTTAAGTTTTTATCAGCAGTTTTAAAAGGTAATAATCGACTTCTAATAACACCAGTAAAATGAGTTCGAGCAACCAATTCTTGACCAATATAACAACCTAAAATAAAAAATTTACAGTATTCTCTTTTTTAGTTTTAAATGATTACCTTTATCAAAACTAACACCATTTAGAAAATCTCCATTAACATTTAAAGGTAATTGATTTCCAAGTTCTTCATTTCCTTCCGCGATTCCCCATTCTAACCTTCTTCGAAAGTAGTCTTCGGCTTTTGCAGTTTCTTCAGAACTTCCAAGAAGACGGCTTCCAAATTTTTTTCCTAATCTTGGATCAATAAACAAGTTTTCATTCAAAGAACTTGGAAGAGTTTCGGAGTCAGGAAAAACAAAAAAGATATTTGATGAAGATCTTGAAATTTCAACTTGCTTTCGAAGGCGATAAAGCTTTAGTAAATTTTCTAAGTAATCAAGTTTATCAGCATCAGTTTCCAAAAATATTTCAATATCAGCTGACGTCGTTTGAGATTGATAAACCATCAAATCAGCAACAATACGACCTTTAGCATTCAATAAAAAAGAATAAACACAAGGTGAAGAATCGAGAGAACTGTAATAAGAATAAATATACAATGAAAATAAGGTAATTTACTAAACTTTAAATCTTTTGATAATAATCCTTGTAAAAATGGACGTGTTTCAACACCCTTTAGTGAGAGCAAAGCTCGATGAGCTAATTTTGCGATCTTCATGGACGAAAAATACGAATAAGACTAAAGAAATATTACAATATCAAGTATTATGGTATCATGGTAATGATTAAATATTCTACTGCAACCTTGACAGTATCCAAGTACATAGAGACTTTAGAATTATATTATATTAAATTTATTAAATAGAGCAAATTTGTTTTATCAGAATTAAATAAAATTTCAAACAAAGTAATTAATATATACTAATTATTGAAGAACAAAGCCAACTTCAGCAGGGCTAAGATCAGGACATTTCCAATTGTAAAGATAATATTGTAGGAGACCATCACCAATTCCAAATTTGAGGTCTTTAAGGAATGCTTCATTTTCCATGATGTCAAGAGCGTTGAAAACATCGAAGTTAGCCTAAAATAAATTCACTTAACAATTACAAATATAAAGGAATACCTTTTTAGCCATAATGAGAGCATTTTGCATCAAATCTTTAAGAGGAATACTTGTTGCCACATTGTAAAATGCATAAGCAGCTTTAATTTGATTGTGAACAGGATGATTGACAACAGTTGATGGCAAATTGTAAAAGCTTAAGAGATCGGTAACATGGTTGTCATCATTAAGCAAAACATAAGAGTAAATAATATCTTCACGTGGTAACATAAAATGCTTGAATTCAGCTTCAGAAAAGAGAGGATGGAGAGGATATTTCTTCAGGCATGTTGTCAAAAGTTGATAAGCAGATTTAATATGTTTTTCTTGAAGTGGAATTATATTATGACTTGGATAATCAGGAACTTTGTATAGCTTGATTGTTCTTGCCATATTCATATTCTTTGCCAAAGCTGAGAACCCAGTATCAATAAGTTTTTTGGGATTGAGAGTTCGATGGTGATAGCGACATTGTGCGATGGGTTTAGGAATAACAACACCAGCAGTAAAAGTAGCTTGAAAAATACCTTTAAGATTGACGCGACGAGTTATTTCTTTTATCAAAACAGGAGCAAGACGCTTTGAACGAAGTTTCTTGTGCACACAAAGAAAGTTGATTTCAACACATTTAATTTCTTTGTCATGAACTTGAAGCTTACATGGAATAGCACCAATAAAACCAACAAGTTTATTGTTATCCCCAGCTCGAACACCGCAATGCCAAGTCTTTTGCCATCCAGGAGGCATCAAAGCCCTAAAATTAACAATGGTCAAAATAAGAAAGTAAGAAAACTATGTTAAAATATTCACCATAACAAGAATTCAGCGCTGTAATCAAAGCGAAACATGTTGTCATCGTCTTCAACATAATTCATCGATAGCAAAGTGTAGAGTTCTTTGAGTTCATCAGCATTTTTGAGATCGACTTCAGCCCAGCGAAAACCACTTGGAAGTTTGTAAGGCGTTTGTTGGACTTGATCAACAGGAATTGGAGGATTAATATAGGTATTTTCTGTCACAAGTTCACCTAAAAAAAAGCAAAAAATTAATAAATAATATATATAAAAAATGCTTACCAAGTTTAGGAACAGGTTGAGTGTTCCAAAATTGAAAACTCTTGGGCTGTTGCTCTTGTAATTGGATATTTCGAAGCTGTTGTTGAATCATGTTTATAACATCATTATCACGACCAGGTTGTCCAGCATCAGCGGCTCCAGCAAGAGGTGCAGCAACATCAGCTTGAGCTAATTCGAGCCCTTTTTTATCAGCGGCATGATTTTCTTCTAGATTTTGCTCCGACATTTTTTAAAGTTTTAAATCCCAAAAGTAACTGAAAATTGTTAATTGATTTTAAAAAATTTCAGATTTTTTAATAAAAATATTGAAAGCGAAAATCAAAAGAAGAAGAAAATGTCTTTTTTATGAGTAAGGAAAGTAACAACAAAAAGCGTTAATGGTTTTTATTTATCACTGAAATGCGAAATTTTCGCTCTTAGACATTTTATTTATTTTTTGTTTTGTGCGGATTTGGGAAAGGAAATCGTGGAATTGAATAAATGCATTTTTGATGAAGCATAAAAATTAAATTCTGAACCATTTTTATTGTTAAAAGCTATATAATACATATTAATGTATGTACTGCTACGTACGTACATTTATTTTGTAGGGCGCAAACGGCTGTTTGATAGATCCTTTTTTGTTGTTGATACCTTTAACAATTTAGTGTCCTGTTTACGAACTTTTGCTTTTCAATTATTTTTTTTAATTTTCTAGCTAGCCAATGGTCAACGTTCTTTTTCTTGTTTCGAAGAAAGCTGACTTTCAAAGCCTAAGGAAAATAATGGTTAGTGCGTTTCTTCTTAGACTGGCGAACAAACGAACGTGCACGTTATGGTCGAGCCGCTGCTGCTACCAAATGAGCTTGGCTTTTCTTTTACTCACAAAAAATGCATTCAGCGGTGACTCTAACTACTCCGCCCGCATTTTTTTTTTTGTGATTTTGTTGGGTTTTCTCGAGCTCTAAGCTCTAAAAAATACTTATTCGATCGCGTCTTAAACCACTTTTATTTCCACGTACTTAAAATTCACGACATTTGGCAGTTTTTAGTTAAATTAAGGAAAATTATTTTTGTTGAATCATCACAATTTTAAAAAATGCCGAATTTTTATCTCCTTTTTTATTTTATATATTCTTCTCCCTACTACATCCATTTTTCATTAAATTTTTCTCTTTTAAATATGAAAATTGCAGATGTCCGAATTAGCAGAAGTTAAACCAGATGTTGCAGAGCAGCCAGCTCCTGCTTCTGAACCAACAGAAAATGTTGAGAAAAATGAACAGCCTCTGGAAGAAACAAAACCAGAAGAAGGAGTGAAGGATGAAGATAGAACTGACTCAAAACCCGAAGAAATAGAAAAGGTTGAAGAAAGAGAAGGTAAATCGGAGGACAATGAAAAGTCTGAAGAATTAAAAATTGAAGAATTAAATATTGACGATGAACTTAAACCCGAAGTTGAATCCACAGAAAAAACTCCCCAATGTGAATCACCTAAAGAAAACCAAGAAACTTCACAAGTTGCTGAAACAGAGACCACTGAAACCGCTGTTTCTGATACCAAAGATGAAGTTAGTTTTTAGCTCAAAATTTTGAGCCTAAGTTATGATAAAACAATTTTTAGAGTGTAGAAGAGTCAGGTGAATCCACTGCACAAGAAAATGAACCCGAGAATGAAGAGCCTGTTCAAGACGAGGAAGGTGAAGCCGAAGAAGTACCTGATGATGATGAGGATGCTAAAAATCCAGCATATATTCCAAGAAAAGGAGCTTTTTATATGCATGATTCAAGACAAGCTGAAGAAGATGAGGCTGAAAGTGAGCAACTAAGAAAATCAAGAGCTGATAAAAAGTGGAATCATGACTTATTTAATGATAGACATCAACGGCCCAAAACTAAAGCAGAAATTGTCAAAAAATATGGTTATGATATTAGAAAATCTGAAGGTGAAAATGAAGAAGAGGAAGAAGAAATTTCTCCGCCAAAGGAGCAGCGACAAAACCGACGCGAACCCCAACAACAGCAACAACAACCAAGACGTGGAGGTGGTGCTTCTAATTTTAATGATGCTCGTGAATCTTTTAAAAGAAGAGATGACGATCGAGAAATTAAGAGGCAGCCACAAAGGCCAAGTCGAGGTGGAATAGCAACTCAATTATCTAGCAGTAGGCCAACTACTCAACAACCCCAAAGAAGCAATGAAGGTGGAAGCAATCAAACTCATTTTAAGCGAACAATTGTTTCAAGTAATTTGAAACAACAGCGTCCTGGACCGCAAAAACAAGGAAGCTTTGATAATAATCACAATAACCGAGGTGGCGGTCCACAACGATCGGGCTTCAATAATCGAGACAATACAGGTTTCACAGCTGCTTCGAATGGAAGTTCAAGACCTCAAAGACAACAATTTTCATCACTACCAAAGCATACAATTCCAAGATCCAAGAACATGTCTTATCAACCACTAATTCCATCTCAAGGGATACCTATCGGAGCTGTAGCACCTATGCCACTTATGGCAGCTCCACCACTACCAGGTGCTCCATTTATTTCTGGACCTCCCATTGCTGTCGTTCCATTGCCCGTAGTTTCTGCAGCTCCGGTGGCTGCTGGCTCTGTTTTTCCTCATCCTCGGCAACCAACCGATGTTGTTTATTTCGACCCTAATTCCCAAACAAATAAAACTCGAACTCCACCACAACCTCGAGAACGTCGTCGGCTTGAAATTGTTCCACCAACGCAGTAAATAATTATTTTTATAAGCCTTTCTTCTTATTATCTCTGCATTTGCATGAATTACTTAATTTTTTTAAATTTTGATTTGTTATTGTATGTTTTGATTTTGATTATTATTTATGCAAATGAAAGGAATAAATATAAATTATTTTGTACTAGACATCACGCGGGCCTTCGGCCCGCCAGCAAATGCATCTTTTTTTAATATTATTTATGCTTATAAAAATCTTTTTAGTGCGCAGCTCTTAGTTACTGATTCGCATAATGAATCAGTTCAAGCTCCTTCGCCGCGTCAAGGCAGCTGCGCTCAGAAGGAGTGGGGCAAAGCCCCTTGTTTATTTAATTAAGAATACTTCAAATTTTTTTACTTATTTCATATTTTAGTTATAGGATGATTTCACTATAAACAAAATTTTTAACTTTTTGGTTTAGTCGCTGTTTACCTAAATAAATTTTGAGGGCAGTTGGTCTTTTAACTCTTGAGCATGCTACGTACATTAGTCCATGATTAAAGACATCTTTTCGTAAATCAAGTCCTACTTTTTCAAATGTTTGCCCTTGGCTTTTATTGATTGTCATTGCAAATGCGATTTTTATTGGAAATTGTCTTCGAGCCAATGTGAATGGATAATTTTCTTCATTGTATAGTAAAATACGATGGATAAATACAATTTCACCTTTTTTATCACCAGTTAGAATTTTACATTGAAGTGAATTGTTTAATAAGCCCAATACCAATAATCTTGTTCCATTACAAAGACCTTCATTTTGACTCAAATTTCGTATTAACATGACAACAGTATTTTTTCGTAACTTTAATTCATGAGGAGGAAGTGAGGCAGGATTTAAGCTATTCAAATATTCTTGAGTTAAGAGTTCTTGTAGAGCTTCGCCTTCGATCGCAGAATCAATGCTTGTATAAATTTTTTCACCAATAGAGGGCAACATTTCGACAACTTCTTTATTTAATTCATCAACGTCTGCGTTTCTTGCTGACAAAATTACAGAGTTTGCAACTTCTTCAAACCGATTTTGGTCAATTAAAGTTCCATAAATTTCTTGAACCAAATTAGTTTCAATGATAAAATCCTGAGCGAATTCCATGCTATCATTAGAATCATTTACCTTACCTTCGCCAATATTCAATAAATAATTTGCAAAAATTGTTTCTTCATGATCTGCACGCATATTTTGATGTAAAGAAAATATTTCAAAGTGGTTCCAAAGTGAGCTAAATTTTATGGATAAGTTAACACATTCAGACCGTGTACCATTTTTACGAACTGGTAAGAGTTGTCGAAAATCGCCACCAAGAATTATAATTTTTCCGCCAAATGGTTCTTGCACCTTTGTTAAATTCCGCAATAATCTATCCATTACTTCAAGTGCATATCGAGGAGCCATTGGAGTTTCATCGCAAATAAACACGTCTGTTTCAATTAGAGCTTTACCTTGTTTTGAGTTTGCAGTTATAGAGGAATTTGAATCGGAATATAATGGAACTGGTAATCCTAATGTTTTATGAAGTGTTTTACCTTCGGGTAACAAAATTGCAGCAATGCCGGTAAATGCCATTGTTTGAACTTTTTTTCCTTTTGCTCGTAATGCATGCCATAATGTTTTATAGACGTATGTTTTACCTGAACCACCAGGACCATCGATATAAAAACATTTTTTATAATGACAATCTTCTGACAATGCAGCTTCACAAACTTTATTAACGACAATTGTTTGGGCTTCATTTAAAGTATTATAACGTTCATCTGCAATTTGTTGGTCGAAAATGGGATCGTAAATATCATAGTCCTCATCATAATTTACTTCTTGAATCATAGTAGGAAAATCTGTTAATGATTTATCTTCTCTTTCAAGTAATTTTTGGATTTCACGATAAGCTTTATTTTTTGCAGTCTCTTCATTCATTGTCCTTGCAAAGTCTTCAGCCATATCACTTTTAAATTCTTCCCAAAGATCTTGTGGTGCTAAAGGTTGGCAATGAATTAAAAGTCTAACAAAAAGGGATCGCATTTGATAAGGTAGTAAGGATAACCGAGCTTCATTTAACACCCTATTCCATTCTTTGTCATCTTCAATAAGGCCAAGTTCTAAACATGTTTCGGTAAAAGTTTGACACAATTTTTCATCAACTTTTTTTAAATCTTCAAAGCTTGTGGCACCTTTTACATGATTTAAAAGAATTCGCAAATGAAATAATTCTTGATTTGTTGGGGAAACAGTGTACATCCTTCCAATGACGTTAAAATTTGAAAGTCTTGTAGACCAAATGTTTTTTTTATCAACTTTTTTCCAAGTGAATTGTTCGGGAATTTGGCTATAAAGTAAGTTTCTGGCTTTAGGATCTTTTGAATTTAATTCGAAATATTCCAATAACATGCTTTTCTTTTCCATGGCCTCACGCAATCCTTCCTCATCATTTGCATCTTCGAAAGATATCCTTTGCTCGCCAGGAAGATGAATGGGTAACCGAGTTATTGAATGACTTTTATCATGCAGTCCATAATTTAAAATCCTCCATACTGCTTCAGAAGCACCCATATAACGACTATTTAAAAATGATTCACATTCATCGTAATTAACAACACCATCAATAATTTTCATAGCTGCTGCATCATGTCCTTTAAATATATATTTGTACAAATATTTTACAGCTTTAATGGAAGATACAACTTCAACATTAATGTGACAATTTAATTCAAGTAATAAATTTGGGCAATGGGGAACGACATAGCTATTATCAATAACAAATCCAGAAGATTTAGTGACAGTAATTCCATTATCAGGTCGGGCATATGTTGGATAGCCATCTTCATCAAGAAGTGTTTCATCTTGGAAATCTTTAGGAAAACCTTTTGAACAAACACCATTTTTAAAACATCTTTCTCCGCATGGGCCATGTATCATATGAGTGACAACTAATTTATGAAGATTTGGATATTGTTTTTCATCTGGAATTTGAGCGCTAATATAACGGTCGATAACTTCAGCAGTTCGCATTTTATAATCAGCATCTAATGTTATTAAAAAATGGCAATGAGGCAACCCACGTTTTTGAAATTCAATTGTGTAAACATGTGCTTTACCTTTTCCAAAATATCCTTCTTTAGTTATTAATTTAATTAAATGGTCTTTTTTTTTGTTTGAAAACTTTTGCAACTAAATCAGGTCTATCTGCAGCTGTTTGTCCAGGAAGTAAATTTTCTTTGATTTCGATCCAGTTAGGATTGCAAGTCATGGTTATAAAAAGGTCAGGTTTTCCAAATCTTCTTACAATAGACATTGCATCTTGATAAAGTTGTTCCATGTTTCGTGGAGAACCTTGATGTGTTGAAGGTAAAATGATTTTTGCTCCGATTGATTGAGCATTGTTATCTTGTTGAAATTTTTTCATGAATTCATCAATGTTTGCATAAGAATCTCGCATAATTTCATTCTGATTTTGTTTCAAATATTCAACTCTTTCCTTGATAATTTTTAATGCAGTATCAACTAACCATTGTTGGAAAAGCCTGCCGCCATTTAAAATTGGATTGAATTCACCGTCTCTTATAGCAATCTGGTATTTCGCATATGCACATCTTGTTAACCTTTTGTTGGAATTTACTTTTTTTAGATTAATATCCCAAATAGGTTTGCCATGTGGAAAGAAAATAGGGTAAAGCCATGGTTCAACGTTAGGATCTAATGCATTTACTGTTTTTAGCCTTTTTGTGTCTTTATCATAAATGGTGACATATGAATCGGGTATTTCACCATCATCAGTTGTTGCAAAAACAGCGGCTACTTCATTTGAGGCTTGTAAATTGTACCTTCTTTGATCTTGTCCAGGTTTAATTCCAAAATGCATTGATAAATTTAAAGGGTCAATTCCGTTTTGTAAAGCCAATTCTTGTTGATTTTCATATTGTTCATGCATCATTTTAAAAGCTTGAGCTTGACAATTAATTTCGTTTAAAACTGTACTTAGAGTTTTCGTAATATCTGGATTTAAATTTGAAAATTTTTCTAAACGACTCTCAGCTGCTTCATTTGGATCAACGATATAAAGTTGGTTATATGCTTTAGTTTCATTCGAGTCGTTTCTTAAAGCCGTGTTAATTTGATAATAGATTTGCCCTTGAACAACAAATGCATATGGTCCTGGTCTATTAATTCCAAATTTGACAATGTCTGCGTTAAAAGAGGCAAAAGAATGAGCATTGTTATAAACTCTGATAAATTTACGGAAGTCTCCATTTGTAAAAAGAGTTTTTAAAATTTCTGGATACTCTGGTAATGATGGAAAGGCTACTGTACCATGTTGACAGCAATTGCTAAATGACAATCCTTTGTTTGAAACTTTTTCGCTTTCAAAATGTTTAGCACCACAATGAAGGCAATAAAAATCCATTGAGCCACCGTAATGTGATGGAGCATCATCATTAATTTCAAATCCTCCTGCGCATAATTTATCTTTGGGATTTCTTTTAGCTTGCTTCTTTATTTTATCATTTTCAAATACAACAACCCGTTCTTCATCATTTAAATTAGCCCTCAAACTTTGCATTCTCGATCTGGCAGCTTGTTTTTCAACTTCATTTTGGTCATCATTTAAATTGGCTCTTAATCCTTGCATTCTTAACCTTTTCGAATCATTTTCAGTTTCTCTTTGTTCAGTATTTAAACTTGATCTGGATAATCTTTTTTTAGCGTTATTTTCTGCCGTCCCTTTTTGATTTTTATTTTCCTGATAACGGACTTGTTCACGTTCTCTTTTCTTTTGCTTTAGATCTTCTTTATGCCTGGCTTCTTCAGAAGGCGTACGTTGAATTTTAGGTGGCATTTTTGATAAATTTAAAATAGCTATATGTTAAAATTATTGATTATATAAGTATGAAAATGTTATATGTTATATGTTATATGTTATATGTTATATGTTATATGTTATATGTTATATGTTATATGTTATATGTTATATGTTATATGTTATATGTTATATGTTATATGTTATATGTTATATGTTATATGTTATATGTTATATGTTATATGTTATATGTTATATGTTATATGTTATATGTTATATGTTATATGTTATATGTTATATGTTATATGTTATATGTTATATGTTATATGTTATATGTTATATGTTATATGTTATATGTTATATGTTATATGTTATATGTTATATGTTATATGTTATATGTTATATGTTATATGTTGTATGAAGTCTGAAGTATGAAATATGTAACGTGTAAAATGGAGTAGTTTAACTCTTTCGAGACGCACTAAACCGCGTTTCAAATAATATTCGATTGTAATTTTAGCTATCAAATAATATTTTTGTGCTATCAGCTAATGCTTCAAGCAACCGTCTGCAAACTTGTTTACAGAGAAATCTGACAAATATTACTGACGTAAATGAAAGTACAAAACATTTTATGCAAATTTGTCTTTCTCTTTTCTCTTTTTCATTCTTTTTTTCCTTCCTTTTGCTTGATAGAAAATAGAAAATTTGCATTGAGGCAGAGACGCACGAACAGACAATGAAAATTGTAGAAAAGGAAAACTATTAACTTTCGAGCAAATTTTTGGTTGGATTAATTACACATTTACATTTGATAGCTAATTAAAGGAACAAGACTATTTGATGCCTTTTCGAAAATTTCGATACTGGGGCTGGGAGGAACAGTTGCGGCGGCGCGTGTTTGAATTACCGTGTAAGACAGTACAATCCGTTACCAAGACGTTTGAACAACCATCGGAACGGTACGGAACGGACCGGAACGGAACGCGGTGTTTTTAGAACGAAAGTTTGACTTTTGTTGAATTTTTCGAAAACTTTTGAAATTTTTCCATTTTTCAAAAGTTTTCGAAAAATTCAACAAAAGTCAAACTTTCGTTCTAAAAACACCGCGTTCCGTTCCGTTCCGTACTGTTCCGATGGTTGTTCAAACGTCTTGGTAACGGATTGTACTGTCTTACACGGTAATTCAAACACGCGCCGCCGCAACTGTTCCTCCCAGCCCCAATATCGAAATTTTCGAAAAGGCATCAAATAGTCTTGTCCCTTTAAACAAAACTTGAGATGAAATCTATCATTCATTGGGAAATGAACCAAATTTATTACAAAGGAAAATTAAATAAAAAAGGGTCGCAATTTTTTTCCCCACTATAATTAAATGATACGATAGGGAAAAAATATCGAATTCACTATTGCAATCTTGACATTTCAGTTTTATATTGTTTAAGTCTATTCCATCTTTTTAATTTGAAATCTTTTTTTATACAAAAAAAAGCAAGGAGAAAATATTTACACTTCATAAAATGAAATAAAAAGTAATAATAAAAAGCTCAAAAAATTGAAAGAATGAAAATTAAACAAGAGGATAGCTGGCTTTGCTGGCAATGCCGCAATGATTCTTCTTATTACGAGCCATACGAATGTAACCATTTTCTCCCCAGGTTTCACTCCAGCTGTTTTTAACGATCCAATAATCACCGCCATTTTCTTCATGTCCGTAACCTACGACAAGCACCCCATGATCTAGCATTTCAGAGGAACATTGTTTTTCAAAGTAAACACCTTCTTTGTAAAGTTGGAAGCTGCGATGTCCAGCATCGATGGCAACAGAGATGGGACCTTGGGTAGCAACAGCAACTTTGAGAGCTTCTTCATCACCTTCTGGGAGATCGACGAAGCCAGTATCATCAGCTCCAACGGAAGCTTTTTTAAAGTGACATTTCTTTTGGGTTCCTTTGTATGGGTATGAGTCTTCAGTATCAATGCCATGATTTTCTTTAATGTATTGGAAAGCCTAAATTTTATTTATACATTTGTTGTAAATAAGGACAATTTACTTACAAAATCCATAAGACCGCCATTGCATCCATTGTTACCATATTTGGCAGAGCAATCAACTAAATTTTGTTCACTCAAAGAAACCAAATTTCCTGATGAACGTTTGTGTTGTCCTTCGAGGGAGCCAGTAGCAGAAAAAGCCTAAAGTTAATTCATCAATGATTTTCTCGACATCGAAAACTGACCCAACATGAACCACACATGCCTTGATTTTTGACATCAGTAACGTAACCATGTTCGCGCCAATCAAGTGATTCTGGGACTTCAGTATTCATGGGAGCCAACCAACGGGAAGCATTGCGAGGAAGGGAATCACCAAAAAGATGACGACGATAGCCATTAAGCTTTTGATATTCAGAGAAAGGCAAATCAGCAATGTGGTTGATTCCAATCTTGAAAGAAGTATCACCGCGTTCGAAAGCATCGTTGTGGCGACGAACGTGTTGTTGAGCAGCGAGGAAAGCAAGCATGCGTTCATTTTCGTCATCATTATCGGGGAAGCGTTTAGCTAAAAATCAAAGCCTTTGTAAAATTTTTAAAGAGCAATTGACTTAGGATTACATGGCTTGTTTTTTTTTTTGAATTGTTAGGTAAAACAACTTACAATGTTTTGATTTGTATGCTTCCCAATCATCATATCCTTGACGGATGAGTTGTTTTAAGGATTCGCGGGTTCTGACATATTGTCGATTACGGCTTCGATGGGCATCAACAATATCCTCTTCAAGTGAATCACCACCATCATTGTTATCATTATCAACCATCAAACGCCATCTAAAAAAGCAAAAAACAACTAAGCATTGATCATCAAAAGCTGATTGTTTGTTATCTTGTCCCAAAGAATAAACAACAATTTTATGATGAAAATATCCCGATTCTTTTCATCATTAAAATTTTCTCTTATCATCTTTCCTTTGACTGACACAAAAATAAGCTTTTCGGTTTTTTTAAACATCAAAAAAAAATAAGAAGGTCATTTAAAAAAAGTAATGGTACTATTTTGATGATAAGTAAACTATGATCAATTAAATGAGAGACTCAAGTATGGGAAAGTTCATAGAATAACTTTTTTTAGTCATAATCGAAAATAGATAAGGTTTAATTTTTGATTTGCGATGTCATGATTTTGGCATACTTTTAGTTGTATAAAAAAGCTACAATAGTATTTTTTAATGAATAAAATAATTCTCGAAAACAATTCTTTTAAAGGATGAGTGGCTTATTCCAAAAATCCTTCCGGGCGTTTCTTGTAAACTCGACTATTTTTACAAAAATTGGGTGAAATCTATCTTCAAAAAAAAGAACGAGGATTTCATTTTTCGATATTCGATAGCGGGGAAGATGTAATCAAAGACAAACCTTTTGTATTGTTGATCATTTGAGAGACGGTAACTGGCGAAAGCTGTTGAAAAGCCTATTAACAATAAAACAATCGTTAATTTTGAGATCATCTCTGAAAATTAAAGCTATGATACAATAACTGATTTGAACCAAATAATTAAAATTAGAAAAAAAGCCCGCAATAATTTTGAAAAAAAGCTTTAGAAATACCTTCGAATTTGAACTAATTTTTTAAGGAATGAAAAAAAAAAAAAACAGGTTATATCTCTATGAATTGAAAGTCCAAAGAATGAGGAGTCTTTCCAAATAATGAAAGAAAAAAAAATCGAAAAAATCAAATGAAAGCTTTTTTTTTTTGTTTTTCGTCTATGAATGTGGCCTACCCTTTATGAAGTGAGAAATATGAGCTCAAAATAAGGGGGCTTTTAAAGTGATGAAGGAAGAAGGAAGAGTACAGGGAATGATTGGCACCGCCCTTCTCGTCATTTTTTTAAAATTTTTCTGTGGAAAGAAGGTTGTCGATCATTATCATCACCATCCCAGCTGTACTTGGCAGCACGCGTCCCTTCTTTCTCACCCCATATTTTTTTTGTTTCTTATTTATCGTTGTCGTCTGAAAAAAAATATATAGATAATAACCCATTTGTCCAGCATTCATGTGGTCGGTTGTCTTGTGACCGGGAGTGACTTTGATCCAAAATAAATGGCCTTTCTTTAGTTAGCATCATCATCACCATTCAGCAGCAGCAGCAGCCAAGAAAGACAAAAGCAAAAAGGATGAAACAAATAGGCTGTAATAAACAGCAAAAAAACAAATGCCTTTTTTTAAAAGAAAATTTCTTTATTTTTTGTTATGTGTGGAAAATTGTTTGAAATTTAACTTTTGTTCTTTCAAACTTTTTAAAAAATTTTTTTTGATCAAAGTCGAATCAAATTAAATTTCATATCTTATCAATTTTAATCCAAGTGATGTCCATTAAAATTTTAAGAGACTGGTACAACTTCCCCCAAAAAAAATTGATTATATGTATTTTATTGATTATTGCGCAAAACGAAACAAAAACTAACAAAATAATGGTTATCATAAAGCAAAAAAATAAAAATATAAAGCATAAAAAACTTTAAACTTGATTTAATAAACTTTCATCCCATTCATGTCCATCAGCGCTACCTAAATATCCTTCAATAGGCCCGTTATCGATGTTTTCAGTTTGAAGAAATTCCATTAAATCATCATTTGAAAGAATTTCTCCTCCTTGATTTTCATCATATTCATTTTCATCTTGATCTTGAAGAGGTTCAACCTTTTCAAAATAAACCGGAGATTCACCATGTCCACGGGGAGTTGTTTGTTCAAGAAATTCCAATGGAACTTCTTCATAATAATATGTTGGCTCTGGTGGAATTGTGGCATATGAGGTAGAAGGGCGATCTTGGATCATAGTAGTAGGATTAGGAGTCTAAAAATAATCATTTATATACTTCTATTAACAATAGTAAAATAATTTACATGAATTTCTTTTTTAGTTCCTCGTTGAGGAGAAACATATGCATAAACAGGCTTTGGTTGTCTGATTGCAATTTGTTTATTTTGGCTATCAAGATTTTGTTGAAGTACGGTATCTTGATTTTGATATCCAAATGTGTTCTCCGTTTCTTCTTGCTCATATTGTTCTGGATCATAATAATATTCAAATTGAACATCATCCTTATTTGATTCATCAAAAAGTGATTGCTTGCTTATATGAAGGCCTTCTTGAAATTCTCGTTGAATAATAGAAAGCATATCACCTCCATTACGAGTAGCAACCATAAAATTATCTGCTGAATTATCTACATATGGGCGAGGGCGTCGATTAACTTTCTTTGATGGATTCATCATATTAACCAAACATGATAAAAGTTTATTAAAGGATTCTGATTGTCTCATATACATATCACGTACATTGCGAAGTTCGTTAAAATGAATGTGTTGATTACTAAAAAAAATTAAAATTAAAAAAATGTTTACAAGATAGTATTTTCATACCGTTCCATATTATCAACACGGCATTGAAGTTCGTCACAATTAATTCTTAAATCTCTTAATTCCGTTGTAGTGTCAACCCATTCTTGAGCAGGAATTGAAACAAATTGTCCTTCAAGATTTGAAGGTACAATTTTATTTTCAGATGCAACTGCAGTGAGCTTTTTAGTTGGATTTGTTTGCCGTTTGATTTCATACATCAATTGTGATCGACCACGAATAAATTTAGGATGCATAAAATGCAAATCATCGGATGGGGCTTCAATATTAGTTAAAGTTGCTTTATCGCTTGCAGCAAGTTTACGAAAACCATCTAAAATTTGTGGATTATGTTTTCGTAGTTTATAAATAATAAAAAGCTTACAAAAATTAAGTTGTCTAACAAAGCTATTGAGGTTACGATGTTTAAAGTAATGGGGAAGAACGCTGTCACAAAATCGAGGTGCATCACAAATATGAAATGATGTACCGCTCTAAAAAGTAATTGATTTTGTAAACTTTTACAAAAAGATTTAAAAAATTATTACTTTATCCCAACAAATTAGGTCGTCAAGATTTTCATCTTCAAGCATTCGAAGTAATTTAACTAAAAAAACCGGTAAAGTTTTTATGCTTTCTTCATCAATCCATGAAACGGCAACTTCGCTAGCTTGTGGCGCCATTGATTTTTTTATGAATGAAATGAGATGTTGTATACTAATTATTACCCTATAAAAATTACAATATAATCAAAACAATCGAACATTCAATAAACAATGCATTTAACGCTTTCGTCAACATGCATGCATTACGTCAAATAGTCACGAAATAAAAAATAGAGGCAAGGAGAAAAGTGATATTAAAAATCTCCAATAATAGATTGGTAGACAGGTAATTTTACGTCTTAATTCTTTTCTTTTAAGATTATTGATTGTTTTTTTTCTAGGAAGCAAGTCTTTAGGCCCTTGAGGAAAATAAACAGAGATTGCAAGGTTTTTCCGCTTGATGAAATGATGTAAACGCTTTTATTCATCGAGAGAGAGTGAAAAGGAGGGGAAACAGTGCCAGCTGCTGCCGCGCAGCTGGTGACCGTAAATACTTTATAAAGAAGACTTCGCGCAGACGTACAATCAAGGAAAAATGAAAGGGAAACTCCTTAGAAACAAACAAGTTAAAAAAACTTATAAAATAGAAAAACATGCAAAAAAAGTATTACAAAAAAGTTTCTAGATAGAAAAATAAAAATGTCTTGATGGGAACCTGATTATTAAAGATGGATGATGAAATTTTTAGCAAACGTTTGTCCAAATATTGATTAATGAATACATAAGTATTTGAATAAATTAAAAATTTCAAATTTTTTTTATTTATTAATCTTTCAAAAACAGTTAAAATTTATGTCGAACATAAGTTTCCGTTTTATCAAGTTTTACAGACAAAAAGAAGTGAAAGGTTTTATTGATTTAAAATTGGGTTATGCATGAGTCAGCTGCTCAATGAAGACTTGTTGGTGTTGTTGCTATTGTTGGGAGTGGCAACACAAGCTCCATTGGTTTTTGGCGTAATTTCAATGTAAGGATAAGCACAACAACTTGTGGAATAATCAAAACTTTTTGGAACAAATGTTCCATTTGCATTTCGGAGATAACAACATTTTGTATTTCCTATTTTTTGAATGGGATTATCGCAACAAATTGAATTTCGAGTATTATATGCATTATATGCTTGAGGTTGAGAACCTGGCACAGGACAACAACCATCAAAAATGTCTTTGAGATAAACTTGTCCATCACAGCATGATTCTCGAATACCTCCATCAAAGGGTATTGTACCACAACAAGCAGAGCCAGCATCTGCATTGAGATTCAAAACCGCATCACAACAAAGAGCTTTATTGTTCGATCGAGAATATGCTTGATTGCCACAGCACTCTCCATTTGGAATGTTGTGAACCTAAATTTTTTCAATAGTTGTTTCTGTTTCACTTGGAGAAAAAAACTAACAATTCCTTGACAACAAGTTTGATCAAATGAAAGCGTCTGATTTCCACAACATCTGTCAATGTATGTATTGCCTTGTCGTCTACTTCGGGTAACATTTTCACAACATATGGATTCAAACTGATTCATGGGATCAAATCCGCAACATGCTACACCGAACATCTCTTCAGGTTGATTGTATTCTCGACAATTTTCTGAGGCATTACAGCATGCTCGAAGCACTGTAATACATTCAAAATTAATTTTCTTGTTTCTTGTCTTTTAGAACTGTTTAGAGTTAAAATAAAAAAACAAACCCAATTGTTGCCCAAAAATTACTGTACCAAGAATTAATGAAAAGCAAATAACAATAAAAAATTTTTTCATAATACTTGATATTTAAAATTTACAGTAGTTATAAAGCAATTTTTACAAAATAAATCAATAACTATATTACAAAAAATCTAAGGCTTTAATGGATTTAAAAAAATTTAAAGCGAAGAATAAAAGAAATAAGTGAATACTGACCGCGAATTCCATGCAAAGGCATCTGTGTAAACAAGCAATGAGTGACCATCGGCTTTCAAAGCAATTTCATGTTTTCATTATCTAAACTTTTATCCATTATGAAAATGCTATTATTCTTCAAAAAATAGTTATTTATTTTCCATAAAATCAAATACAAGAAATACTCCTTAAATATTTGTTAAATTTTTTATTTTATATACAATCACAAAGACTAATGACATTATTGTTGAACACACTTTATGAAACCAAACAAAAAAATGTTAAAACCAAAAGATTTGTTTTTCTTTTTGTCGATGATAGATAACAAAAATAACTTTGACTGTAATGAAAATTGTTATAAAAATTATCCCGTATTTTCAAAGTAGATTTTAGAAAAAAGGGAATGAGCGAATGAAAACAAAAATAAAATTGCATAAAAATAAAAATAATAATAATAATATGTTAATTGAAGACAACGGAACAAAAAAAATTAAAAATTAAGTGAAAGACTTTGAAATCACCTGAATAATCCTTCAAGTCTTAAATCTGGCGGATTCCATTTTGGGAGCAAGTCTTCTGCATAAGAATTAGATGAAGTTGATGAAAGAGGAATAATAGGAGATTCTCTTGGAGGGGTTGCTGATATCGATGACTGCTCTGTAGATGCAGTGGACTGTAATCGTATTACTACTGGTTGCTGTTGAACTTTTGGTTTTGAAGATATGGGTAAATAAGATAGTTTGGATATAATATCAATTGCGGTAGGACGTGGCGACGAACCATTAAGCGCTTCGATATTATCTTGCTCTTCTTTATACCTTGTGATAGCTTCATATTCTCGTTCAAAATTATACTAAAATAATTATCATTAGCTTTTTTGTTGCATTAAATGGTTTTAAACTTGCATTAAAATCACTAGGAGGTGGAATATCTTCTGAAGGAATAGTAATAGTTGGAGGAGGAAAAAACGCTGGATTAATTTCAAATGGTATTTGACGAGTTATATCTAAATATAACAGATAAATTAAAAGTTAATAATACTACGATAAATAAACTACCCGATGATTCATGACGACCTCTCGATGAAGACATTTCCCATTTCTTTTTAATTAATATATTTTATTTTTATTATATCAAACTTTTAAAAAAAATATAGCAGAAGGAATCTTGTTATTTAATATACTTAATAATGGTATAAACAAAATAAAATACGTGCGATCTAATATGAATTGGTTGGAAAAGTTAAATATTTATAAGTAAGAAGGTTTGCCAAAAATTTCATATATAAATAAATAATTGTCTTAAAACGAATAAATTTTTGCCTTCAACTTGTTTTTTATGTCCATTGTTGTTGACAATAAAAACATAACACTTCGATTGAATCCAAAGCGTGTAAACCACGTGATTTTTAAATTTTTGAATTTTCTAAAATTGACAATTTTAGTTTAATCCTTATTATAATCTAAATAAAATGAAGCTACTTGATAACGCGACTCTTAGTGAAGTAAGCAATACAATTGCTACCAATGCTATCGATTGTACACTCGACTTCAGGTATGCTAAATTTATTGATTTTAATATTGTTGTAAAATGGTTTTTTTATTATTATCAATAATTATATGTGTATGTAAGTTTCGACATGTCAATTGTTTTTTGTTTGTTTGTTTGTCAAAATTCACATACACTTTTCATACATTTTTCTCTTAGAGAATTCACACTTGAGTGAAAGATGTATTCCCTTTTTCCGTTATCTTTACTCTTCCCTTTTAAGACTCGAATCATATTCATGTAAAATGGTATCAAGCGACAAAAAATCGTGGAGAAAAAATATGAGCATACCAGCAAATGAATACCAAGCTGTTAATGTTCCAGAAGATTCATTCTCTTCTTCATTGACCCCTATTGGAAATTATGGAACGAGATTCCGTCATTATAGTGAAAGATCCTTGTCTGGAAGCGATAATGATATGCCGGATGAAATGGCTGGCACAGTATCTCGCAAAACACTATTTAATTTGAGCCAAGTATTGAATATGACTTATCCAGATTATGATTTCTCAAACAAAACTGGTTCATCTTTTACATTGTATCCGAGTTTTCAGGTATTTTAAAAGATTGATTTATCTTCAAATATTTTCTCTTTTTTAGCAAGTGAAAGATACTGTTGACAAACATTTAAGCGCAACTATCGATAGCTACAATCAACTTCAATATAATCTTTGGGGTGCAATCGATAAAGAAATTTTTCCTACACAATGTTCTATTTACAGGTAATAATGCTTTATTAGCATTGAAATTACTTATAAATAAATTTTTTAGTTATGTTTCCTCTTGTGAAGGGGATCCATTTAACGAAGATGGGGTTTATTGGACAATTAATTTCCTATTTTTTAATAAAACCTTGCGACGCATTCTTTTATTGTCTTGTCGTGCTATCCATAGCAATAGCAGCGAGGAAGATGAAGATTATGATATTGAATTCGTTGAAGATTATCGTGATTAGCAGGTTCTAAACATGTATATTTTGGATCTCTTACAAATTTTCGTCACTTCTGTATTAAAAGTTTCTTGTTTTAATATTTTTTTAATTTCCTATAAAAATTGTTAGTTTTTTATTGTTTAGTTCTTATTTATCTAAATTTTCGAAAGCTTTAGTTTTACTTTTTTCAATAATTAGTGCATTTGTATATTTTTGATTGATCAGGAATTTGTGAATGTGGCCGTGCCACCATATTAAGTGACGAATAAAAATTTTCAAAAAATAAATTCAAGTCGTTTATTTATTTTTAAGTTTGATATTAATTTTAAAAAAACTAGATAACAATGCCAACAATAAGAAAAAATATCAAAATACATAGGAAAATGCACAAATGGTTTCAAGCAGTATAAAAAAAACCATAACATCCAACACAAGCTTCATTTGCAATGATGTATTATTAAAGCGATCAAAATTTAATTTGCAGGACCTGCGTAGCTGGTTTGAGAACTTACGAAGAAGTCATCAAAGTATGAGAAAAGAAAAGCAAATGTTGGTCTATTTTCTGATATTTTATCCCAGCATTTTAATATAACATCATGATACACATTTTGGGGGCATTGCCTTGGTAAGCTCATTCTATAGCCTCTTTCAACTTGTTCGATAACTTCACGATTATGCATTCCAGGATATGGAACTTGACCACGTGAAAATATTTCACAAAGTAAAATTCCATAACTCCCTAAAATAATTTGAGTTTTTAGTTCACCCTTTCAACAAGAAGCTATAACTTACAAACGTCTGATTTGACGGTAAAATTTCCAGATGAAGCTGCTTCAGGTGCAGTCCATTTTATTGGGAATTTCGCTCCTGTTTGAGCTTCATAAATATCTTCCTCCATGAGTTTGCGAGCTAATCCAAAATCGCAAACTTTGACTACCGGGACGCCACTTATTTTTTGCCCAACGAGGACATTTCGAGCAGCAAGATCTCGATGAACGAGTTTTCTTTCTTCAAGATATTTCATTCCATTAGCTATTTGGCCGCAAATATCAATCATTGCTTGCACACTTAATGCATTTCTTTCATTTCTCAAAAAGTGCAACAAAGCCCCGCCTAAAACTTATTTAAATGAACGTGCTACAAAGTTAGGATAAAATTCTTACCTTCCATAAATTCTGTCTGTAAAAAGAAAATAAAAATATTTTATTAAGAAAGTTAGAATTTGAATAAACAACTTACGATTATGTAGAAAGGTTCGTCTTGGGTGCATACAGCATACAACTTTACTAAATTAGGATGATCACATTGTTTCATAATTTGTGCTTCACTAAAAATTGTATTACGTTATGGTAACGAGAACATACAAAAGGAGTTATATACCCAAGGAAAGCATCGGAAGACATGGTTCCTGGTTTCATAGTTTTTATTGCAACATCAACGATGCCTCTCCATTTACCCTTCCATACTTCACCAAAATTTCCATCGCCTAATTTTTCTTTAAGTTCTAATTGATCTCGAGGAATTTCCCAATTATTTTGAGTTTCTCTTGAAAGTTCTGGCCTTGTTGGAGCTATTTTGGGTGCAGGGAATGTAAGTTGTCCGCAAAGTCCATCTGCTCTTTCTATAAATATAATTTTTCAATAATAATAATTACCATTTCAAACAACAAAGGAAATTATCGAAATATAATGGATGGCAAAAATATACCAAATTTTTTTATTTTAATTTATGGGGAAAAAAAGTAAAACTAACCTGTATAATATGATACTAATTCTTTAAGAGATCTAAATTTAATTCTAGGTGTAATAAAGAACCCTTCATCATTATCAAGTCTTTTAATTTTATAATGTTTTACATTGATTCCTTTTTGATTATTATCATCTCGAATTGTTAAAGCATATTCCAATGGTTCTGTTTCTCGTTCACGTATTAGAAAAGTACCTTTTGGCAAATTTTGGCGTGAAACTAGCCGTTCCGCTTGTGTGCGAGCAATCCTACCAGCGAACCACCTAACAATAATAAAATAGTTAGAATAGGATATTTGGGTTTTATGAAACTTACTCTTCTGATTCTAATGTTTTAAATTTAGCTACAAAATTCCTTGGAACATATCCAGCTAGTTGGCCTTTATCTTTTTGAACATACCACCAATCTGAATTGCTGAAAAATTTAAACAATGATAATATATATATTTTTTGAAATAGAAATATAAATTCAATACCTTCCATCAATGAGAAGCATAACTTCACCCTTTTCAAAACTTAAATCTCCTTCTGAACGTGATTCATAATTATATAATGCAATCAACTGCTGCTTTGGTGGTTGTTGTTGATTTGATTGTTGCCGATCCAAACGAGGAGAATCCATCATTCGTACTCCCATTCCTGATCCACTATTTACATGATACATTTTGGGTGTTCCATCATATCTGTTAATTATTCCTTGAGACATCAATGCCGTCCCTGATCCACCAGGCATTCCTCCAGCTATACCGGCAGATGATGATGATGGCCCAGGAAGATATGGCCCCGGATCATTTCGTTTTTGCGCCGAAACGCATCCGCCCATAATTTATTGATGGAAGCTGACTTTTTAACGGAGATGATTTTGAAGATATGGAAAAAAATCTGCAACAAATATATTGTCTTTTTATGTAAAAAATGAATGAAAAACGATTGAGACAAATCGAATATTTTTTTGTTAAAAAATGATTCACACGTTTTTGGCACGCCTTTAAAATTTTTTTATTTTCTTAACTATCATTTTGTTGAGTCACATTTTTTGGGCCCGAATATTGGCTTCCTTTTATTCTAAACATTGATAAAATTTTCTATGAGAAACATGGAAGGTTCATTCATTTCGGTATTGATTACATATGCTTTTTCCCAGTAACAAAATTTTTTTTAGCTTTTCTTTTTTCTTACGACTTACTTTTTTATTATGCTTAAAACGAAAGTGCCACCACGGTGAGAAAAAGAAGACTAACAAAATTTATGACTTTTTTTTTATAAATGGAACCAAATTAAAGCTAATTTTTATGGAAAAAAATACAAAGTTAAAAGGCGAGAAAATAAAGGGGTTTAAAAAAGTAATGATTTTCAAAATGCTTATGCACATTTTATCTCAGGCAAACCTTTTTTAAGTTTTAAAAAACTTTGATAAAAGGACATACAGGTTATCGGCAATGGAAATCATATTAGAATTTTGCTCCGTCACCAGCTAGATAACGGTGACAAAAACAAATGAATGATCGATGTGCCAAAGTTAACAGTGTAATAAAGAAGAAAAAAAATCAATGAAAGTTTTTTTCGATTACAATTTTTCTTTTTTCTTTTTTCTTTATGAAATTGGCTTTCTTTCTTCCAAAAGTCTTTCTTTTTGCTTAAAATAAACAAAAAATGAGAGCGTCTC
>JAJQJQ010000440.1:0-25074 GCA_028622995.1 Panagrolaimus kolymaensis | reverse complement strand
TTTTCTTTCTTTTTAACAAAAAAATCATCGTTTAACGAAATCATTAACTCTCTCTCTCGCTCACTACCTTTTTAGTATCCCTTTAAAATGGGGGATAAAAAAGAATGTGTGTAAGTGAATGGAAGGACTAAAAAGCTAAGCGGGGAGACAACAACAACACTAACAGCAACAGCAACAGCAACATCGGCGGCGATGACTACGACGACGATGACAATAATGACCTGCGGCTCTGACAATCAGCCAGCTAGCCGGAGAGAAGAAGGAGGCGATGACAACAAAGAAGAACGAAGAAATGAGCAAATAATCTTTTTTTTTGTTAGTTGTGTCGTTTATTTTTTTTTTTACAAATACAATAATCGCACAAATAATTTTTTTTCCTTTTTGGAAACAAAAAAAGAAGATATTACCTCCTCCTTCTCTTTCTTCTATTTTTTCAGTGGTGGTGGTCATTTTTTTGTTTGTCCTTTGGCCTTTTCTGTCTTGCACACCTGTGTATTTCGGTGCTGGTGATTTTTTTTCAGAAGCTTTTTTTTTGCTTGCTTCTTCTTTGACACACTTTTTTGATCACTTAGTTTCTTAATTCGAGAAAGGAAAAAAATTTATGGCTACTTTTTTTCGCGCGGTCTAAATCAAATTATTTGTCTGGTTCTCTCTTCCAGATACAATAGTCTCACACGAAAAAATAAAAATATTGCGAAATTAAAAAAAGGAAAAAAGTTCATGTTTCGTCGTCCGGTAGGTAGCTCGCCTAAAAAAAGTTTCACACAAAAAATAAATGCATAAAATCGGACAACAAACATTTAGTCTCAAAAGGAAAATTTCTTATTTTTTTGTTAAATAGATCGGCTGCTATTAACTAACAAAAAACTCTGACACAATCGTTTGCTATTAAAACAAATTTTCAGGAACGATGAAAGATGACAAAAAGCTTAAAAATGGCCAAACAAGGGATCGCGCGAGCTCGCGAGAAATAGCAACAGCAATAAATAAATAAAAAATGTGGATGAAACAAAAGATTTATTTTTATAATTTGTTTCTCCTTCCCAAAATTTTCGAGAACAAAAAAATAAAGAGAAGAAGTTTTGTAATCCGAGAAACAATGAACAATGGATTAACGAAAGAATGACTTCTAAATAAGGTCTTTAAATAAATAATGTCGTCTAAATTCTTTTTTTTTTCATGCAAAAAATAATGAAAAGAAAGGATTTGTTTTTTTTTGTAAGTAATTAGAAACAATAAAAAAAAGGATAGAAATATAAAAACAAACTTTCTAATTTTAGACTTCATTAAGAAAAAAAAAGAAGTCTAACAACATGAGACAATTTTTTTTGAAACATTTGTGTGTGAAAATTCATTTGGAAAAAAAGAGGGGTCAATCAAAAAATACCGTAAACAATTTTAGAATTAAATTGTATTTTTCTATTAGCTCTAAGCCAGCCATGGAAAACAAAAATAGATTTTATCTTCGAACTTTCCGAAACTGTTTGAAAATGAAATACAAAAAATTTGCATAAGTAAAAGAGTTAAGAGTTTTAGAAAATCCAGAAAACTTTTACCATTAATTTTTTTAGCAACTTTTAATTTACCAAAATAATTTTTAGACCAACATTCTTTTTAATTTCAACTTTTAAAAAGTACATATGTTTTAGCACAAAAACGATAGATCACTTTGAAAAATAATAAAATATATAATAAAATTTATGACCTTTAAAAATTCATTATTCCATCGCTTTTTTTAAAAAATTTTATTTTTAAAGTTTTAATTTCATCCAAATCGGGAAAGCTTTTTTCCTCGATAATAAAAAAAACAACAACTGACACTCTTGAATAGAAAAATCTCCAAAATCTTTTATTTCATATATCTTTTATTTTCCCTTCAGTTTCAATTATTTCTCGATAACCGTCAAAAAAAAATCTTTATTTATTTTTTTTAAAGTGGTTATTGTTACTTATCGCTTCTTCTTTTTTTCATTGAATCTCGAATTTCCTTTTTCGTCGAAAATAAAAAAACAAAATGGAAGCTAAAAAAAGTTTTTTTTTCTCGAAGACAATGAACCTCGTTCGGGCGCATGGACTCTTTTTTTTTGATTCCTAAAAATACAAAAATAATAATGAGATGACGACGACGACAAACAACCAATATTTTTTTGACACCTTTTTTGTTGACAAATGCTTCTTGATTCATTTAGAGAAGGAAAAAAAAACAGTTTTACACGAAAGGGTTTTGTTGTTGTTGGAGAGAACCAAGGATATACATTTTTTGTTGCAAAACCAATGTAGACTTTTTTTTGATTTTGTTTTGGTTTAGGAAAGATCGAAACGGTGAGAACGAAAATATTTGGTTTCATACACGGATGAGAAAGTTTGTTTAAAGTTATAAATTTGCTTGAAGGTCCACGCATCTTTAAAAAATGAAAAATAAAAAACAGCTGATTATTTTTCAAACATCGTGTTTCGATTTTTTCTGGTTTCGAAATACCAAAACACGAAAAATAATGTTGCATTTTGTCGCAGATCAAAAAAATATTTGTTCAATAAGAGTCACAAAATTAATTAAGTTTTCAGCAATTTTTGAAATTCCTCCAATTTTTTTTGCACAAAAAATCAAAAAAAATTTAAATAAAAAAATACAAAATATTGCGCAATGAATGAGACACGTTTGCTGCGGTGTCAGGTCACTTAAAGCAACTAACTGTTAGTTGTTTACCTTTTAAAAAGTAATCCACAAACATTTGTTTTAAACAATTAAAAATAATAAAAATTGTTCAGAAAAGAGGCAAGAAAAAAAAAGTGAAACCACCAAAATCAAAAGCTTCCAAATGAGAGGGAAAAAAAGATAGTTTTAGGCTTTGATTCAAGCGCGTTTTCAAAATATTGGAAACTTTAGTTTTTAACATTTTTAAATCAAACTTTTAGGCTATTTGGTTCAAAATCTCGATTCAAACATGATAAACTTGAACCATGATAAATGCTTTCCACTAATAATAAATTATGTTCAAAAATAACCATGCTTTGTATCAAAATAAACCAAAATTCTCTCAAAACTTTTCGAAAACTGTTGCATTTTCATAAATTTAAAAAAAAACTTCTAAAATTTTTTTATCCAAGTATCAAAATAGCAGCCGACAACCAACCCAGCCACACTTCAACAATTTCATTATTTTACCTGTCTGTTTTTTGAAGGAAGAAGGTTCATTGTTGTTGTCAAAATAACCTCCGATTTTCTTGAAGAATTTATTTTATTTTTTCCTGTATTTTTTTATTCCATTTTAAGAAGTGTCAAACCGGCTTCCTTCCTATTTCTATTCCTATATTTCTTTCGATGATTATCCCAAATCCTATTTTTTATTTTTTAACTTTCAAAAAAAAATCTTTCTTCTTACTCACTTTCTTCTTTTTTTCTTCTTTTTTTTCTTTTTGCTACCTTTTTTACTTTGAAAAATAAATTATTAAGTATACCTTTTTTTTCCTTTCTCGATGATGGTTTTCCTGCGGCGACAAGTTTTATCCGATCCGGTTCCGCTTTTTTCTTTTTTCCCTCGGGAAAGAAGAAGAAGAGGTCAGTTTTTTTTGGGTACACTCAATACTTCTTTTTTTCTATCCGTTCAACTCAACAAAAAAATAGCAAGCGAAAGAAAGAAATAAATAAAAATTGAAACCGAAAAAGTTGTGGAAAAACAGTTAATTTCAAGTGCATTTTTTTCACCATTTTTAAAACCTTTTTTTAAATATTTTTTTTTTGCTTTGCATATTTTTTGATGGTTGAAAAAGAAGTTATTTAAAAAAAAAAGAGATTTTTTTATCAAACAAAATTTATAAAACAAATTTGACTCTTTCTTTCAAACTTTAAAAAAATATCAATGCAGGCACACGAAACAATCTGGAGATTTATGTTTGGAATAAAAAAAAATATTTATCTATTTTATAATTTTTTTTAATTTAAATATGTTACGAAAAAAACGTTGAAATTTGACATTTATACAGTGGAGAGTATTTAAAAATAAATTTAAAACAGATTGCATTCAACTTGATTAACCATAAATTGAATGGTGGAATTGGAGGGACTAGTATAAATATAATTTCCATTGGCATCACACGTCATACTTCGAGTCAATGATTCGGGAGTTGGATCTGCTGTACCATCAATTGCGAATCCGGTAACAACATTGTTAAAGCGAAGCTAAAATAATATATATTTTTTTATTGAACCCGAACTCGAAACTAAGATTTTTAATGATGAAAATCCGAGAATCAAAACTCAAGATTTATACCAAAAATAATTAATAGAAAGAAACAAAAATTTTGGGTTTTAGCGCTTTTTATGTCTTGGTTAAAAATCATTCGAGTCACAACTTCCAAGACTCATGAGAGAAGTTTTTTAAAACAAAATTGAAGACTCGGGATGTCGTAGATCTCGTAAGAATCAAAAGATATTCGAGACGGTTTAGAAATAGCGCTGCACAATGCTTTTGACTTTAATTATAATTTTGAGACCCTTTAAAAATATGGGTTTCATCGGTTTAAAATGCATTGGGTTTTTTTCGGTTGGTTGTTTTGTTTTTTGTGGGTTTCATGTTTATCAAAGATTAGTTGGAAATGTTTTTCTTTTTTGCCACTTACACTTTGAATTACTTCTGCAGTAGATGAGCATGACATCTGTACAGTATTACATCCATTTGCATCTGTTCCAGAAACAAGTGTTACTGGTACATCAGGTGTGCCCCAATAGTTTGTTCCGGTGAGCAATTCAGGTGGGGAACAGGAAGAACATTCTAAAGTTTTTAGTTTATTACTTCTTTTTTAAAAAATTCAGTTTAATGATGACAGTAACTTACTTGAAGGACAATTGGACGACATGCAACCAAATGAAATATCCAATAATAAAGCCAAAAATATGAATGCTTGTAGGATCATCGACATATTAATTTCCAAAGTATTTTCTCTGCAAAGAGTAGTCGTCGATAGAATGTTGTAAAAAATAAATTTTATAAAAAACCCGCCATCTTTTATACTTAATTAATTAACGATAATCAAGAATGAAATTGCAGAGGAAAAAACAAGAAAAAAATAAATAAAAATTATGATCTCGCTTTGGATCCAAACAATAAAAAAAATCTTGAATTTTTTTTGTGGTTAGCTCCGCCTGTTTGTATTTAGTTTGATTTGCCCTATGGCAACAATTACTTCCATTCCTTATTTCTTTATCCGCTTTTTTCCAGTTTTTTTTAGTTTTTAACATGTTAACCTAGAAAAAGAATCAAGGAGGAAATAAAAAAAAGTGATAATAACACGAAATTAATTCCTTTGCTTCCTTGGAACGAACAATTAATTCGTCTTGCTGAAATTTATCTAGCGACAAACAAGTCTTTTATTGTTTGTTAAAACATTAATAAAACATGAAATGGATAACAAAAAAAGGAAGGAAAAAATTGCCTTAGGGTGAAATAATTCTTAATTTAATCAAGAGCAATCAAACCACAATAAATTCAAGAATTTTTTCATTATTATCATTTCGTGTTTTTTTCCTCTGCAATTTTATTCTTGATTGTCGTTAATTAATTAAGTATAAAAGGTGGCGAGTTTTTTTTCTTATGGTACAACATTTTTTCGGCGACAGCTTTCTTTTCTGAAAGAATACTTTGAAACTTAATATGTCGATGATCCTACAAGCATTCATATTTTTGGCTTTATTATTAAAAATTTCATTTGGAAGCCATCCAAGTGACGTTTGTGGCGCTGCAGCTGCTTCACGTATGTTATTCTTGATTGACAACAATGTTAAAATAAAAATAATATTTTAGAATGTGGATCATGTCAACAACTTCCAGTGACTACATTCCCTTCCACCTCTTACCAGGTTTTACTAATGGAATTTTAACCCAAACACTTTCAAGAAATTCCGCTGGATGTGTTGTTATTACAGTAACATGTACCGCTCCACCAACTGCTACTTTATCACTTGCACTTGTAAGTTTAATTATTAGACAATATTCCAATGTATAATAGTAAATGTCCAACATTTACTTCAAAAGTTTCGATTGAGAGCCAAAATGATTTGAATCATTTAAAGAAAATCGTGAAATGTATTTTTTTTTGTTTGGATTTCTTCTTTTATAAAACTAAAGTTAATAAATTTTTTAGTATATGACTAGAAGTCTCTTTTTTGGAGGAGATGGTACACCTGGATCAACAGAAATTATTGGCTTAACATGTGATGATTATGGAAATCTTCTCGCTACCAATGTCGCTGGAGGTAACGTTCTACAGGTCGCCACTGGTCTTGGATGTCTTTATCAATAAAAAAAAACCTCTATGAATTATTTAAAATCACGCAATCATTATTTTTATTATAATTTTTCATATTTAAATATATATATAATCATAGTATGGATTGTTGTTTGTTGTCATAAATTAAAATTAAATTAAAAGACATTAAACATTCTTCAAATAAAAATTCTCTAAATTGACCTTTTATTTCATTGATGCAAAAATCAATAATAAAACTTCTTAATTAAAAAACACCTTTGGTCGAAAAAAATTAGCAAAAGCTAAAATTTATTAATCAAGGTTTAAAGGTTTAAACAGAAAATATAATTATGCTTTAGCGGTTGTTGCATATAAATCGATAACATAAAATATTTATTATTTGGACATAAAAAAAACTTTGCTTTTATCAACAAAATATTTGCATTTTCTTTTTCATGTATCAAAACATAATAATTAATTATTATTCAAAAAAAGAAAAAACTCTAATTTATCAATCATCTGGATGAGAATAATTAATCATAGATGTTATTCGGGGATGAATTAATTTTATACAATTTGCAAACCATTCCACTTCAATTTTATAACATTCAGAAATCGATGAACAAAAAACTAAGTGAAATGAAAATGGATTTTTCTAAAATAAAATAAAAATTATTATTTCACTCGATAAAGTAAATTAAAAAATTATTGGAGTTTATAATAAATATTTTTTGTAATAAATTTTTTTATAGAAAAAAAGCCATCAGAAATTATTAGTTTATATCATTTTTGTGTGTGTTTTTGTTTTAGATAAAAACTTACTTTCATAATAATGGAAAAAGGTTCAAAATCAAATACTTCAGGCACAGGACCAATTGAAAAATGGCGAATTTTATTTAAATTTGGATTTTGCATTAAATTCTTTACAGTGTCATGAGTAATAAATGATGAATGGGTACATGAACTGAAAAAAAAATAACGACAGAATTTAAAAATTAATTGTAAATTTAAAATTTTATGAACTTTACTTACTAATCAAAATGTTCAATTTTTGGAAATGCTTTAAATACTTTTTCCAATGGTACTATAAATTCATTTGAAGTATATTTATGCTTACATTTTTTAGAATAACAATAGTTGGTGAAATCGTAAAGAATAAAAGTTCATTAAAGCTTAAATTTTGATTATAAATTTCAAAGCATTTTCCACTAAATCCAGACATCTTTGGAATTACATTTGAAATTTTTTCATGTTTAATATAAAATTTACCAAATATCCAAATTTTGTATGTTAATTTTTTATTATTTTTTACATAAATAGCTTCATTGGGATTTAGAGAAGAATTAGATGGGAAATCTTCGTGTGCAACGTATGAATTAAAAAGCAATTTTAGTTCTCGATCATTTTCGCCATCGATCAATTCAAGTTTTTGCCTAAAATTTGTCAAATATTATAATTTGATTTGTTTCGGCTGTAAACTTATTCGACCAGAAGAAAAAAAAAATAATACCTTTTTAACTTCATGATGTTCCCATTGTCTATGAGAATTATAATCAGCTTCATTTTTTAAAATACATCCGCATCTAAGACATTTGATTGGTAGAGATTCATCGGTTAAAGTATGGCCAAAAATTATTGGATTTATAGAATAAAAATATTTGCAAGTTTTCAATAAATTTTCATAGCATTTGAACGACGATTTTGGATTTTTCGTGAAATAATAAATTACATTTTCAGGAAGAGTAAACCTTTGAAATCAGGGAAAAGCAAAAATATTTTCTGTTGTTTTGAAAATAAAATTTCGTCGTCTTTTTCCAACCATCTTTTTTTTATAGCATATGTAATATTATTGAACTTTCCAAAAACGATTAAAAAGTAGCGAATGAACAAAAAAATCCAAGAAATTTTTTTGACCATGCCGAAACAAACAAACTCAAGATTCTTTGACTAAACATAACAAAGGGTGATAAAATAATCTCTAAGAGAAATATTAAATCCAATAACAATAACAATAAAAAAAGCTCACAAAAAGTTTGAAAAATATGATTCAGAAAATCTAATGAAACATTTTTTCCTTAAGCAAATCAATGAAAATTTAGGGAAATAAAAAAAAATTGTTAGTCGAAACTTTTTTCCACAAAACTTTATTATTATTTTAATTTGCTAAATTTGGAAGAACCAAAAAAAATATTTATAATTTTTCAACAAAAATAATTTACAAAATATGATACATTCAAATAAAAAAGTTCATGATTTTTTTTTCACGACCAGAAAAATAATTAATAAGTATTATTTGGTAAATTAATAGTTGATCGAGTTATATAAGCTTCACTCAATTTCCAGTTACGAAATTTTTCGATTACACGAATATATTTGTCAGTAAAAGGATTGGGATAGGTAAAGATGAAACCAAAATATATTCCTTAATTTTCCTAAAAAAATGTTGTTAGCATTTTTGCTTTTATAAAATAAAAAATACCCACTTTTTCTTTTTTAATAAATTCATAAAAAGTTTTAAATCAAATCATTTAATTTATGAAACTTTGGATTTTGTAATAGCATTTTTACAGTATCCATAGTAATAAAAGATGGATCTTTTGATATGCTAAAAAATGGAATCCTTTTGATTACGTAAAAAATATTTATGTATTTATGTATTAAAAAAAATTTTACTAAGCAAACCATTTGAGTTGAGAAAAAATTTCAAACATTTTTTCAACTGCCGTCGTCGTCGTTGTCGTCGAGGTTTCACTATTTGAACAACAATATTTAATGTTCACATATTTGAGGGTAACGGCATTAAGATTGGGTGATGAATCAAAGAATAAAGATCCATCGATGCTCAAATTTTGTTCAACTATTTCAATTATATATCCAGTAAATCGATAAAGTTTGGTTAAAATATTAGATAGGTTCGTTTCAATAGAAATTTTCTGAATTATCCAAAGTTTGTATGGAATATTGGCAAGATTTTTTAATTCCAAATATTCTGATAGGTTTTCTTCAAAAGAAGAGATATTTGGATAAAAATTCCACATATCTTTATCCGTAAAATTATGGACAATCATAACGGGATTTTTAAAATAAAAATATTTGCAAGTTTTTAACAGCTTCTTCCAAACATTCGATGATTGAAGATTATTTGTGAGAAAATAATAAATAATATTTTCAGGAAGCGAAAACTTTTGAAATCGTGGAAAAGCAAATGTATAGTTTGCAGATTTTGAAATTAAATTTCGTTGTTCTTTTCTTACCATTTTTTATTTTTGTTATTGAAAATTTAAGAGTTTTTCAAATCAATATAAAATAAATGTAATAAATGAAAAGACGACCACCACTGCCCATCTATCTCAGAAAACGCTCGAATAATTATTGCAAAAAAAAAATGCAAGTTTATGGATTGATGACCCTCAAAAAAGGTTGTTTTCGCAATAATTATTGATTAAAAGGTTAAAAAAAACAGAGTGTAAGAACGCATTTTCAAGTAAAATATTTTTGGTTGGCTTTATTCAATTTTTTATATAAATAAAATGGCAAAAAAAAAAGTGAAGAAAAGAAAGTGTATTTTTGATTTTCTTCTAGGTATATATTTTATTTGAAATACAAAATATTTATTTATTTAACAATTTTTTAATTTACAATATTATGGAAAGAAAAAAAATACTATATATTTGATAATTATTGCGATTTGAAAGATTATTTATATAAAAAAAATGAATTTAAGAACATTCAATTTGATTTACAGTGGCTTGTTTGCCGTTACCGATGTTAGTATAAATATAATTTCCATTGGCGTCACACGTCATACTTCGAGTCAATGATTCGGGAGTGGCTGCTAAACCGTCGAACGCAAGTCCGGTAACAACATTGTTAAAGCGAAGCTAAAAAGAATAACTTTTTTTTATCGAAAAAAAATAATCAAGAAACTAAGTTTTTTTTATAATAACCTAAATATGAGCGTCTTTTATACCAAGACATAGTGATCAAAAATTTTTTACGGTTTACGGAAAGAAATGTGGTGCAAAATATATATGTTTTTTAGCTTGTTTTTTTAAACTTATTTTAGAAATTTAATTTTTGTTTGCAGAGTTATTCAAAAAATGAAATATTCCAAAACAAATTAAAATTACATTTTTTTTTGCATTCTTTGTAAAAAATTAATTTTCATTGATTTAAAACGCAAGAAAAAAAACTTTTGTTATTGAATTTTTTGTTTTTATCTCAAACAAATGAGGAAGCCAAATAATGTTATCCCCTTTTTCGACACTTACAGTCATAGTAACAGGTACAGTATTTGAGCATGACATTTCAACTGTATTACATCCATTTGCATCTTTTCCAGAAACAAATGTTATGGGCAAATCAGGTGAAGTTTGTAATCCTGTATTTGTGAGCACTGTAGGCAATGAACATGATGAACATTCTAAAGTTTTTAGTTTATTACTTCTTTTTTAAAAAATTCAGTTTAATGATGACAGTGACTTACTTGAAGGACAATTGGATGACATGCAACCAAATGAAATATCCAATAATAAAGCCAAAAATATGAATGCTTGTAGAATCATCGACATATTAATTTCCAAAGTATTTTCTCTGCAAAGAGTAGTCGTCGATAGAATGTTGTAAAAAATAAATTTTATAAAAAACCCGCCATCTTTTATACTTAATTAATTAACGATGATCAAGAATGAAATTAAAAAAAAAAAAGAGCAGCAAAAATATATAAAAAAATTATTATCTCGCTTTGAATTCCGACGACGACGATAAAACCTTGATTTTTTCTTGTGGCTTGCTCCGCCTGTTTGTATTTAGTTTGATTTGCCCAATGGCAATTTCCCCTTCTTTATTTCTTTATCCAGTTTTTCCAAGTGATAATAACATAAAATAAATTCCATTATTTTCTTGTCTTGTATGAACAGATAATTCATTTCGCTAAAAAAATGTTAAGAAATGATCGAGCAGCGAGAAACTAGAGTTTTTGTTAATAGATAATATAACATGAAATGGATAACAAAAAAAAGAAAGAAAGAGAAGAATATGGAAATACCCTGAGGCAAAATAAATCTTTATTTAATTTTGGGCAACCAAACCAGGATGAATTCAAGAATTTTTTATCGTCGTTGGATTCAAATCATTATTATCATTTCGTGTTTTTTTTCTCTCTGCAATTTCATTCTTGATTGTCGTTAATTAATTAAGTATAAAAGGTGGCGGGTTTTTTTTTCTTTCAACTTTCCATGACGAGAACTTTTGCAGATAAAATATTTTGAAAATTAATATGGAAATTATACTACGGGCATTCATATTTTTGGCATTATTATTAAAAATTTCATTTGGAAGCCATCCAAGTGACGTTTGTGGCGCTGCAGCTGCTTCACGTATGTTATTCTTGATTGATAACAATGTTAAAATTAAAATAATATTTTAGAATGTGGATCATGTCAACAACTTCCAGTGACTACCGATTTATCAACACCAGGAAGTGGTTTGTCTGCTGGAACTTTAACCCAAACACTTTCAAAAAATTCCGCTGGATGTGCTGTTATCACGGCTACATGCGTCGCTCCAGCAACTGCTGCTATAACAGGTGTAACTGTAAGTTTAATTCTTTAAATAATATCCCAATGAAAAATAGTAAATGTCCAACATTTATTCACATATATATATGATTTGTACCAAAAATTCCAATTGAGATCAAAAGTGATTAAATTCTTTAAAAAAACAAGGAGAATTTTCTTCAATTACATAGATTGTGGCATCTTTTTTTTCAAACCTTTTTCAAAGAAATACACGATCCCGTTCTTTGAAAGAAACATATTGTAAAAATGGGTGGGTGAACAGTGCTGTCGTCGAGTTTTGAGTAGAGTCATTCACCGAAAATAAAATCATAGGATTTTTGAGAGAACCAACAACAACGACAGCTTTGATGTTGAACAATATTTTTTTTAACTCATTTGAAAGAGAAACTCCAAAAAAAAACTAGAGATTTTCGGGATAATTAATAATCGTTCAAAAAAAAATTTCGAGCGAATTAGAAGAAAAATTTTTAAAAATTTTCGAAAATGAAAAGTTCGTTAACATTTTCATTGTCATTTTTTTTCTGAGTGTAGGGCTATAATCTACATACACCAATTTGAAACAACCGGAACTCCGAGTGTTAATATTTTTATCTTTTTTTTAGTTTGGACTTAATGGACCTACTTTTGGAGTCCCAACTCCTGGATCAACGCAAACTCTTGTTTTTTCTTGTGATGATATGGGAAATGCTATCGGGGCTATTCCTTTGCCTACGGGGGGTGAGGCTCAATTTGTTGCCACTAATCTTGAATGTATTTATCAATAAATAAATAAATGAGTTTTAAAAATAATTTTTGAATTAATTTTTAATTGTGCAATCATTATTTTTTTTATAATTTGATATATTTAAATATATATATAATCCTAGTATGGATTTTGTTTATTATTCACCGACGAAAATATTCTCTCATGGTTTAATATTATCGAATTGTAAAAAAAAAATTTATCTTTAGAAACAGATTATTTAAATTTCTTGCATCAAAGCTTGATACATGTGTTAATAAAATAATAAATTGCTTCCAAATCAGCATAATAGGATCCGAATTTAATTAAGTAATAACCCAAAAATTGAATTCTGTATTTTCGTTTTTATTTATCTAAAATTAATGAAACTTCGAGCAATCTCAAACAAATAAACAGATAATCAGCTTCATCTTTTAAACCAAAACCATTCGAATACACCCATCTTTGTTATTTCATAGTTCCGTGCTCTTTATCCTCAAACAATAAATTCTGTAAGTAAAGATATCGCTGAACAAATGATCAAATATCGTGATGATGCATTTTATAAAGGACCTATCAACAACATCGCCAAAATTCATTCAGAAGTTAGAGCTTAAGAAATTTATCTTCATCATCAAATATAGTCTTATGGATTTGCATGTTCATGTTTATGTTTATGTTTGATGTGTTTTTATGTACATATGTATTTGCTTTTGAACCAATTTAATGTACATTTATATTACTTTATATTTGAGCAATGTATGTTCACTTTGCAAGTAAAAGAGATAAATAATGAACAAACGATAAAAGCAACATTTAACCTTTTATTTGATAAAGATGTTGTTGTTCAAGCTAATCATATGGTGTTATAAGTCAGCACAATAAAGAATTACTTATAAAGTAACAAATAATAGCAAAAAGTAATGCAACTAAATAAATATCATTAAGGTGAATTAAAAGATAAAAATATTACAACAACTTTCTCGAGTCATGAATATAAAAAATTTATTTGTAAGTAAATATTAACAAACACAAAAACAAAAAATAAATGACAAAAATTTAGCACACATTCTCATCGTTCAACCATGGAAGTTTCAGTAAATCAGCAGCTGACATTCTTTTTGATGGATTTGGATGAAGCATTTTGAATAGAAAATCATTCACTTTCTCGCGTTCCTCATCAAACATTTCACGATATTGAGTTCTTCTTCGTAATTCTTTTTTGAATCGATTTTCAAATGCACTTCGATTATTTCTTGTAAAAATTGGAAAAAATTGATAAGGCTTTTCAATATATGAATACCATTCACGAGGAAAGAATCCAAATATTCTTTTCAATTCATTAACTTCACTTTGATCATCGATATAAAATCTGGATGCAATAAAATTTCTTCCAGTAAAAAGCTGAATAAGCTGAAATCGTTGTTGTTTTTAGCATAAGTTTTTGAAAAGAAAAAAAAGCTTACAGTAACTCCAAGCGACCAAACATCATAGGAATAGGTTATTTTTGCGCCAAAGAAATATTCAGGTGGATGAAAACCATATGTACCTGTCCTTGCTCGTATTCCTTCTTCCTAAAAATCGATTGATTTAGATTTAAATGAAAATACTTAAAATAAATTTACCAAAGCATTATCAAAATCAATCAACTTGAAGTTCAGCTTATTCGTCTTATCATTGGTTTGAGAAATTTGAAGAACATCCATGAATTCTTTGAACCGTTGCCTTCTTTTTTGCGCTTTTTCTTCAGAGATTTGCTTTTGTTTGCAAGTCATTCGAAGAGGTTTTAAGCTTTTGCTAGATTTTCGTATTGCTTCCACTTGATCAAAAAAATATTTCTGTGAAGTACATGCAGCAATATTCTCGGGTTTGATATCGGAATGAATAAATTTGCAATCATTATGAAGAGTTACTAAGGCATTGAGAATATTCTTTGCAATAATTTTGATTACACCATTTGATAATCCACCATATTTCTCTGTTTCATTCATCAACATTTTAAGATTTTTTCCCAATGGTTCATATACAGCTCCATATGCTTCTGGAATAGAATCATGCCAACGTATTGAATCATAAAAACGCATAATATTTGGATGTTTAGGAGCTTTTTCTTTAAGTATTTGATGAATCTAAAAGAAGAGATCATAAAACTAACATCGCAATTATGTTTTAGATGGTTTATTTGGTGTTAATTGGTACATTAAAAAGACTCAAAGACTTACAGTATATTCTTCATTGTTAAATTCATGCCCATATATGAAAAGTTTCATAGCTTTGAAGTCTTTGCTTTTGAAATCAACAACCAACCAAATAAGTGAAAATCCACCACTGCCAATTTTTGTGATAAAACCATAATTATCCCTAAAAAATACCAATTTTTATAAAATATATCCAGAAAAAAAACTTACCGTATTAATGTACCAGGTTCATAAATAGGTATTGTTTTTTCATGAAATCTTTCAGGATCTTCTGGATATTTTTTAGCATTTTCATATAAATCCAAATTGCAATGTTCCACAGTTATTTCAACACCCACAGTTTTCTTCCTATAAAATAATATTAAAAGTTTACAAGAAAATTATTTTGGCTTTCAAGTTTTTTAGGTGGCCAAGTAAAAATAAAATCGAATAACGCCTTACCATCCTGATCGCAAAGTATAACCAAATAAATTCGTCATTATCATCCATTAATTTTTCGTTAAAAAATATTAAATATTTGATTTTTTTCGAGAAAATTTTCCGATGAGAAAATTTTACGATTGCGAAAAAAATAAATTTGCATAATTTTATTGCTTATTTTTTTTCAAGAAAAAATGATAGATTGTCATCGAAGTCTAAAATGATGAATAAAAAAGGAATATTTTTTGAGAAGATACATACTTTTTTAAAGGTTAAAATATTTATCATTAGCATATTTAAAGACCCTTTTCACAAGTTTTTTTTTTGGTTTTTTAACTACTTTAAAAAATGCCAATATAAATTTTATATTTTTTATTTTACACCACAATAAAAATAAAGGAAAGAAAAAATGAGTTTTATCAAAAAGATACAAGAAAGACTTGGTTGCTAAAAGTATTTATTTATGAAAGCTTTTTTTTTTGCGAATTTTGCGGTTATATTTTTAAAACATAAGAACAAAATTTCATAAGAATATTTCTAACTAATTATTTTTACACAGATGGCGTCGTTCAGCCCAAAGTAAAAAAATGAAAAAAAAGTGGCATAAAGCGCAGCACGCAAGGCGACGACGACTATCAAAAGTTTAATAATTTTTTATTTTTTTGTTGCTGTTTTTCTTTGAAAATTTACTCTTTTTTTAACAACAAAACGAAACCATGAATGAGCGTATTAATTAAATATTATACAACAAAAAAGATATGAGGAAAAATGATTTTTTTTACAAAAGTTTTTCTCACAGCTTTTTTGACATTGCTTTTTTCTGTTCCATTTCCACAATTTTGGTATTTTTATAATTTTGAGAGATTCAGATGATAAGTTAGTTTTAACAGAATGTAAAACTTTTCATTTACTTTTTTGCTCGTTGAAGTTCTTTTAAACTATTCCAGTTTTTACAAGTTGAAAAATAAATATATGGTGGAAAATAATTTTCTTTAAAACCAGTCGCAATAATTTCATCAATAAAATTTTGTAATTGATTTTTATATTCATTTGAAATATTATACATAAAAGTAAGATAAAAATGCGTTTTTGGTTGGTTCTAAAATTAATATAGCTTCATTATTAATGAAAAATATTTATTTATCTGATTTTAGATATCCTGTTTTTTTGGATAAACCATCAAAAAAAAGAAAAAAAAGTTAAGGCTTACTTTTATTGCGTCTTTAAAAATTTCAAAATCAAATATTTCTGGAATTCCAGTTACAAGGAATTCTTTGAGATTTTTAAAATGTGGAAATTCAATTAATTTCCTTGCGGTTTCAGCATTTATTTTTAAACTTTCGTTGCAATTTGATCTAAAAAATATTTTTTATGATTAAAGCAGCAACGAAAAAAAAAGTTTGAAAAAACACATTTTAAAATATTCAATATTATGAAAATATCCGAATATATCTTCCAAAGCCATTTTTGTTGTTGTTCCATCACAACAATTTAAAGCAGCTGATTTGCACATTACAAATTTTTTAATATTTTTTACATTTTTTTCAAATAAAGCTTCATCAAATATAAAAGAAAAATTATTCAAGAATAAAGATGGAATATAAATTATTTTTGGAAGTAAATCTTCAAAACATTTATATTTTGGATTATAAATATTCAAATTATCAGTTACCCAAAATTTGTTCGTCATTGTTTTTGTTATTTCTTGGTTCGTCGAAATAGAAAGATTAAATTTGTCTTCGCTATTATTATTTAAATGTAATTTAAAAGAAAATAGACTCATATTTTTAACAACAATCATACGATTTTTGAAGAAAAAATATTTACAAGTTTTAATTAATTTTTCATATCCCATTGGGGAACTCGGGTGCTTGATAATAAAATTCATTGTATCTCGAGGAAGGGAAAAACATTGGCGACGAGGATTTTTGAAAGTAAAATTTTTGTTATTTGAAAAAGATTTTTTTGAAATAGGAATTTTACGTTTCATAATTGGAGTTGGAAAAAAAATAATAATTTGGAATAAAAAATAAGTCAGCCACAGTCGCTTTCAATGAAAAATCTAATAAAGAATGAATAATGCAAGCCAGTACAAGTTTTTCTATGTTGGGCAATTTTTCCATGATATCTTCAAGTTGAACTAAAGCATCATCATCTTCATCTTTGATTTCAACGTCACTGAAGTACATATTCTTAATTGTATCAGAAGAAGCCAGCTTTTCATAATCTTTCAACGATATCTTTTGTTTAAGCACAAACAAATCAGAGATATTGCATGAGCCAATATATTTGAGCAGCTTAGAAAAAACGGAGTCATCGCCAGCATAATATTCAGTTTTGCAATTGAATGGATCATCATCGAAGAAGGTAACAAAACCATCCAGAACCAACTTTTTTGAATAATAATGCACACCGTTAATATATAGACTGGAATATAAACCTTTTGTGCAAATTTTCAAAGGCTTTTCATTTTCATCAAAAGAAGAATAAGCAAGAAAAGAATGACCATTTTTGAGTTTGATGAGCTTTTTAATAACATTTGGATTTTTTTTCGGTGGCTTTGATGATGAAGTGAGTTTTTTGGTTGTTAGAGATGAAATCTGGAAATTTATTTGATAATAAGCAACAAACAAACAAAATGCTTACGGTAGTAAAAGGTAGGCGAGCAATTTTTTGCATTTTTTTCAACGAACATAAAGCTACTTGATTTAAGTTTACCATCATGAACTTTGAAATCATCTTCCGATTCAGCTTCCAAAGCAGTAATTTTAGCTTCCATAACTTTCTTTTCAACATCGTCCATGTGCTTCTTTTCCAAGTTTGAAATCTGAAAAACGAAAAGGTTATAAATGCTGTTTGCTCTGTCAAAAATTACGATTATCATTGTTTGTAAAACACGTACTTTAGTTTGTTGTTTATCAATTGTTGCTTTGAATTCAGCATTTATTTCATTCAAGCGATTATTTTCAGCTTCGATTGATTCCTTTTTAGCTGCAGCAACACCAAGACTAAGTTCATGTTTTTTGACGATTTCTTTCATTTGAATATTTTCGTTTTGCAGCCGAGCATTTTCATTTCTTAATTCAATGTTTTGAAGTTCGTTCAAGTTTTGAAGTTTTCCATCAAGTTTGTGGAGTCCTTTTTCTTCCATTTGTTGAAGTTTATTTTTCTTCTTTGTTGCCATCTAAAAAATAGTCAAAGTAATCACAAAGTTTAAAAAAGAAGTTATAAACAAACTTACAGCTTTGAGAAGCAAACAACCGAGAATGTTTCAATCAACCGTTCACTTTCACCGGAATGTAAAACTAAGGAGAAGAAGCATGATTGAAAAAAATAAAGAAAAAAGCAAGAAATTATTATGCAAAATTTTTGCAATTAACAAACTTCATATTTTCATTTTTGAAACGCAATGAAATCATTATATGTACATATGTATTTTGTCTTGATAAACATGTAAATAGACCTGATGTTGGGTTTTGTTTATTTGTTTGGTAGTTTGTTGCAGACATAAGAATAACTTTAGTTAAAAGCTTTGACACACGTATTTGTGAATCTTTTTGATATACAACAATCATAAATGGAAAGTTCGATAAATAACAAAGGTAGTAAAGGTATAAAAATAAGTTTATTTATAAAACATACAAACAATATTAATAAAGAAATTACAAACAATAGAAAAGAAATATTTAGTACTTGATTTCAAGCATGTTGGCAGGTACACGAAAATTGAGCATTTGTTTCATTTCATTAAGTTTCACATTATCATTGCTATGTTCAGTAAGAAAGCCAAGAGTAAAGCGAGCATTGGAATGGTTCTGAAAATGGAAGATAAAATTAAACCATGATGAAAAACAAGTTTTACATACCTTCATGAACTTAAGGAAAGTTTCTTTATCAAAATCTTGATAGTTGATAGAATCTAAGCAGAATTCTTTAAGCATTGCAAATGCTGGAAGCTTGAGGAGTTTCTTGAATGTTTCATTGTGGATATTACCAAGACCCAAACTAAAACATGCTAATAATAATTTCATAAGGAAAAAAAGAAACTTACTATGCGAATCTTTCAATCTTTGGTAATTTTCTGATAACTTCATAAAGAGCAACGCGATATGGTTATTGTTTTAATCTTTTGTAATGCATCATTTTCATTTTTGTTTTTCAGATTTCTGATTTACAACAACAACTTGAATCTTACCGTATACTTCGTGATGGAGAAAAGAAATATGCCAATACTAAACTTGCTGGTTTGGAAGCTTTAAATAAGGGGACACCTTGAAAATGTGAGTATATCAATGTTCCTTGCGTTAATTATTGATTATTTTACAGATTTCAACTTTAAAAAAGCAACAAGAAGCTAATGTTCAAGCTCATGACAAAGAAAAGAAGCTTCTTTGCTCTAAAATTGCCAATCTGGAAGCGACTAACAAGAGACAACTTAAAAATGTTAGTTCCAATAATTATTCGAAGAAAGTTCTCGAAGAAAAAATAACACGGTTAGATCAAATCAATACGGAACTGATGCTAGCAAAAACTAAATATCTCCAAAAGGTAAGAATGTTCCTACCTATAAATCATTTTTACATTTTTCTTTTGCAGATATCTGATATGGAAAAACAGCAATCTAGTCTTGATAAAGCTCTTACAAACGAAAGGGAAAATTTTTGGGCAAAAGTTGCTGAATTGAAAGCAGAAAACAAGAAACACCTGGAAAAGGTATAATACTTTGTATTTCTTTCATTTATCAACTGTATGGTTTTCAGATTGCTGCTTCGGAAAAGCAAAAAGAAGCTTGTCGGCGTGGCGCTTGTAATGGAAAAAAGAAAGTCGTTGAAAAGAAAGTTGCTGAAGCTAAAGTCGTTTGAAACGAAACCTTTCAATTCACAACGTCTCATTATTAAGAAGTTATGTAAAGTCAAAAACTCAAACAAATGGCACGTAAATTTGGAGAAAACTTTTGCAAATCTTTCCACCGCTGATTCGAATGATTTACTTTTTGATGATATCGCTCCTGGTAATCAACTGGTTCTCAAAGGAGTTGTTTCTCAATACGAAAGTGATCCTTTCAAGAATAACTTTAATGATTGTTTATGTAATAAATTAATGGTTTCAAATATGCTTACAAATGTTTTCTCATGTCAACTTACTGAAATTTATCTTTGTAATCAACGTTTAACATGGAAGGAATATCAAAAACTTATCTCTTCTAAAATCATTCAAAGCTTTTATTTCTCTGGTGGTAAAATATTAACAAGAAAAGGTGATGGTTGTGCTCTACTAGAAAATATACTTATAAGTTTACCGCAAGTTAAAAGATTCGCATAGTAAGTTTTTTTTCATATGCAACTCTATTTATATTTGTTTATTTTAGCTTACGCATCGGTAATTTTTATAAGGCAACTTTTAAAAGTCTTACGAAGCTCCCAGTCTGTTCAAAGCTTCAAGAATTCAAGTTAGACTATTTAGATTATAAGCGTTTTAATGCTGAAAGTTTTCTTATGTTTATGAAGGTATGTAAAACTTGTCGTTTACTATTTTTTTACTCTCACTATTCTCCTATTTCAGAAATATCCTAATGTTCATATTACTCTTGATTTCTTACTGAATATTGCAATGACATGTCAAAACTTAATACTCTGAAACAATTACTTTTATCTCGTGCACCTGCTAACAAACTTGAAATCAAGCTTAACTAATTATGTTTTCTTTATTGTTAAAACTTTTTTTTTCTTGTTTTTATGTTATGAATAAACTTTCTTTTATACCTTTACCTTTGTTAATTATTGAATCTTCCATTTTTTGTTGTTGTACATCAAGAAAATTCACAAAAACATTTGTCAAAGCTTTTAACTAAAGTTATTCTTATGTCTGCAACAAACTACCAAACAAATAAACAAAACCCAACATCAGGTCTATTTACATGTTTATCAAGACAAAATACATATGTACATATAATGATTTCATGGTGTTTATAAAATGAAAAAGGAGACCGATTATTAACCAATGATTTCATCGATACCAAAAAAAACCTTTATGTTAGTTATTTTTTCTTTAGTGAGACAGAAATGCGTTGTTTTTTTTTGGCATAGTTTTTCTTTTTTTGGAAAACTTTTTGATTTCAATGGATGGTCAAAGAAAAAAAGTTTTTAGTTCGTTGCCATTTTTTCTTCCAAATGCAAGCAAGCAAACAAGAAAGGCTGGAATAAGTCTCTTTGGCATTTTTATTTTATTGATGAACAAAGTTAGGTGCTTGGACAGGAGTCCTTTTTTGTTCAAATCAAACTTGTGACATTTAAGCGCGACTAAAATATTTTTGATTTATGGGTTTTGTTTTGATTGTTTTTTAAAAACATGATGTGCGATCGCGGCAGCGATCACATTCCAAAACATCCTTTTTATTGCTGATTCATCGCTCTCCGTTAAAAAGAGCGTTAAAGCATGCTTTTTCTTCACTTGTGAACTATCCATCTAAATGTAACCAGCCGATCGGCCGATCTGGGCTTAATAAATATTGAAACCAAAGGACTTAATTTTCCTACATTTTACACATGAAACGAAAAATTCTCTTTGAAGAATTTGGTTTTGATATTCCATTCAAAAAGAAATATACTTTTATTTCTCCAAATTTTCAAAACTTTTCAATTCCAAGAAATATTATTTATTATATTCTTAAAAATCCAAAATATTCGATTGGATTCAAATTAATGGAAACATGCAAATATTTTTATTCTAAAAATCCCATCATTTTTATTGGCAGTATCATGGCAAATAATAACACCTGGACGCTTTATTATAAACAAAAATGTTGTGCATAGATTTTTATTATATTCACGAACTCGAATGCAAAATTTAGATTGAAGGAACTTTATTTTGCTTCACAACTTTTGGAGCTTACATTGATATCCTCGAAAAAATAATTTTTTGAAGTGTCTAGTATAACTTTGCTTTTTGATAATTTTTTATTAATCAAAAATTTGAATGGTCTCAAAAAAATTAAATTTGCTTTTCAAGAATAAATTATTCTGATGGATCTAAAGTTCCTCTTGAAACAATATTGGAATTATTCCCAGAAATCGAAATAATTATGGGTTTTAAAGGGAGTGTCCCAAACGATGAGAATAATTTTACTACGACGGGTGTTCCTAGCCCGAAAGTTTCATTGTCTCAAAAGCTTACAAAGTGCTACGAATTTTTGTAGCTTTTTGTAGCATTTAGAGAAAATTTCGTAAACTTTTGAAAAAACTTTGTAAAACTTTGTTAGACTTTGAGACAGTGAAGAAAAACTTTCGGGCTAGGAACACCCGCTGTAAGGGTTTTCTCATCGTTTGGGACACTCCCTTTAATTAAATCTCAACATATTGTTTTTTGGAAGTTTTTTATTTTTTTTATTACTAACAAAATAAATTTAATAAAAACAGTTTTTTTTGTGTCAAAAACAATTTTTGATTGTTGAAAACATTACATAATTAATTCATGCGATTTGAAAACATTTAATTAAAGAAATGAAATCATAGGAATTTAGTTTATTCTTCTCGAAATTTAAGAGTTTTAAATGTTTCAAGCTTCTTTTTTATTCACCATCAATTCGAACTTCAAAACTTCGATAACAATTTATGCTATTTTGCACCACCAAATTCATATGGCTTTAGTGATCTTACTTTTTTCGTTGTTGTTAACCCTGTTTCTTTTGATCCATCTCCTTTCGGCGCCGCGTCAGGATTTGGAAGAACTTTGATAAATCCTTTAAACCATTCTTCAATATGATTATCAGAATCAAATAAAAACCAATGCAATTCAGATGAAACCATTTTAAATTATAATTTTTTGTTCATGGTTTTTTAATTTCACATTGAGCTAAAAAAATATGCTCATAAAATTCTATTCACAGAGCAATATTTTCTAAGTAAATTATCTTTCACAAAGTAGATTTCAAAGAAATATATCTAAATTAATCAATCTCTAAAACTACGTTAATAAATAATTTACAATTTTAATAATGAATTGTTTATGTTAAAGGATTTTTAAGAATATAAAAAGCAGGTGAAAATATGTATATTATTCAAATCGTAAAATTCAAGACAGTTGAAGAAAAAAAAGTCGAAAACCCCTTTAAGTTTGTCAAAACAAATAAAAAATGTCAAATAAAATGAAATGAAAATATAACTTTCACATACAAACATTTTGGTGTCAAATTTTTATATTACATAAATTGTGTGTTATGGAAAGTTTAAAAGTCTCTTCACTATCTCAATGGGAAAATTTAACCGTTGATGAATTAATTTATCCAAATTTTCAATACTATTCTCGATGTTTTTTGGATTTTGTGTTTTTAATTTCAACATTAATGTTTATATTCGCTATTTATGTTATAATAATCAAATCCACAAAAGCTATGGGAATATTTAAATATACATTAATTTGTCAAATGTCTGGAAATATGATAGCTGAATTATATTATTTTTTTAGTTAACCCTATTTTAATATATCCATTTCCTATGGTGGCGTCCAACACATATTTTCCAATATCCCCACAATGTCTTTATGTTTTAGGGATTATTATTGTTTTTGAAATAGTTGAAACTGCAGCTGCATTTATTCTTGCATTATGTTATCGAGTATATGTGATTTTTAACGTATCTTATTTATCAAAGAATTTACTTTTCTGCATATTGATATTTTATATACTTTTGGTATTTTTTATATGTATCTCATTAATTTGTTAGTTTATTAATTAAAATACTTAAAAAAAATATATACTTGCCTTTTTGCCTTTTTAGTTCCATTTTACTTTGCACATTGTGATCCAGATGAAATGCAAAAAAAATTTGAATATAATATTCCTGCATTTATTGAAATTTATAAAGTTTATCCAATTACTATTACTATATTATTAAATGATTCAACAACATTTTATATTAACAGTTTTCTAGGTTTAGCTGTTTTTTGGATTATTGGCGCAGTAATAGTTGTTATAACTTTAAACATACTTTTTTATTATCAAATTAAAAAGTTAGAAAAACTGTTTCAAAAGAAACTTTTGCTTTACAAAAAATGCTTCATCGGTATGTAAAGAAAAAAAATTAACACTAGGATTAAACGAACATAGTCTCATTTTGGCTTTGTACAAAAGCGTGGGAATTTCGGATTTAAGTGTAATGACAATTAAAATAAAAAGTTTCCGCGCTTTTATAAGAAGCCAAAATGAGACTGTTTGTTCCTTTATTTATAAATATTTCTGCTTTAGACGCTTAATAACCAAAAATTTTTGAAACGTTGCTTAAAATTTAAAAAAGTTTTCTGTTTAATTTTTTTTTAAATTACATTTTATTTATATTTTTCATTTTATTAAGAAACATTAGTGACAGATTCTAACCACATCTATTATATATATTGTTTTTTTTAGATCCCTAATGATACAATTATTAAATATTTTTATTTTTCTTGTTTTCCCCTTATCTTTTATGTTTTTAAGTTATTTCTTTTCACTTTCTAATTGGTTTTCAAATATAAACATAACATTTATATCTTTACATATTATTGGGGATATTGCAAGTTTATTATATTTTATTAAACCATATCGAATTTATGTTAGAAGCTTATTTTTACCTAACCTTACTCTCCATCGAATTACGCCTATAAATACTCCAACTGCCAACTTTTAATATTACATATATGTATTTTTTTTTGTTAAACTACCCTAATTCTTTCTTCATTTTTTGAGAATTTTTATTTTCTAAATATGTTGTTGTTATTAATTCCAATGTCTCAATAATTGCATTATTTTATTTATTTATTTATCTATTAGTTAAATGACTTTTTATTATTATTATAAAGATTAATTAATTCACGTTGTTTGAAAACATTTAATAAATTAAATGTAATCATAGGTATTTTGTTTAATGTATCTTTTGAG
>JAJQJQ010000439.1:0-25104 GCA_028622995.1 Panagrolaimus kolymaensis | reverse complement strand
AAGATAATTCAAATCGAGTTGTATTGGATTCAACCCCCGATAATCCAGATGGATATATAAATGCTTCACATATCACTTTTCCTGAAACCTCAACGACATATATAGCTTCACAAGCGCCTTACCTGAAACGGTGGTAGATTTTTGGCAAATGATTTGTCAATACAAAATTAAAGTTGTTGCAATGTTATGCAAATGTGTGGAAAGTTTTGCTGTAAGTTTTTTTCCTATAGAATTTAGAAATCATTTTTTGACACAAATAAAAAAATAGTCATGTGACGATATTTTTTTGTTGCTTGAGTCATCACAATCGGCTGCTAAATTTTTCTTCCTTTTCAAAGTATTTTTGAACTAAAAACTTAATTTTCCTTTTCTTTTAGCCAAAATGCGAACAATATTGGCCAAAAGCCGAAGGCGAAAGTAAAACATACGGAAGCTATACCGTAACTTTTGTAAAAGAAGATGCCTTCACCGAATATTCTCATCGATCGTTATTAGTTAAATCAGATAAATATGGTGAAGTCCAAGTTGAACAATTACATTATACTGAATGGCCCGATCATGGATGTCCTACAGGTGAGGAGTATATTCTTCAACTTATTGAACAAATGAATGCTTTGCATACGTCTGCTGATGATTCGCCAATTTTGCTTCATTGCAGGTTTAATTTTTTTTGCTATTAATTTGCATTAACATTTTGCTCTTTCATATTTATAGCGCTGGATGTGGGAGAACTGGAACGGTTATAGCTCTAAATATTATTCGTGAACTTATGAATAGCAAGGTTGTTAAAAAAAATTATATATTCTGTTTCGATTTTTAAAAATAGTTTTTTTATTATTTCAGAAATTAATTCAAATTGATGCTAAACAATTAGTTTTGGATTTAAGAAAGCAACGAACTTCGATGGTTCAAACTCAGGTTTGCATTTGTCAATTTAGAATTATAATATATTAATCAGTGATTGTTTATAGACTCAATATCATTTATTGCATAAATGCATCGCGGTGTATTGCAAGAAAACCCTTGGAATTACAACAGAAACAAAATCTCCAAGTAGTCCACCAGAAATTGTAAAACCTATTTCACCTAAACTTATTACTTCGTTGGATACTCCTAAAAAGCTTCCATTAATTTCTCCAAAACCATTGTTATCAACCATTATCACAAACAATACCACAACCACCGCGGCTACTGTCACTCCAGCAACAACGGTATTAGGAGGTCCAGTGATTCATCATGAAAAACCTACGCTTACAATTAACACCACTATCGCTTCAACCACGACGACTAATGGCTCAAACAACACTACAACAACTACCACAACTGCTGCTGCAACTTCTCCATCAAAACCAACAACAACAATGGAAACTAAAAATACTAATCCTTTTTTAAATAATGATACTACTGTTGTCGCAATAATGATAATCTGAACTGGTATGTTTTTGGAGTTAAAAAGCCTAAAAACTTTTCTCTCCAAACAAATGCTCTCAGCTTTTAACATTGTCATGGCTTTAGGTTGTACGTTTATGAAATTATTATTCATTAATTAATTATTAACACCTTCATCCTCCTCCTTTCTTTCTTTATCCATTAAAAAAATATTATTATTATTATCGTATTATCAAACACATTTAAATTTCTTATTGTTTCTGCAGCTTTTTATTAATATTATTCATATTTTTGCTTTAACTCTTTTATGGTTTAGAAGCTTCAACATCTGGGGTTAAAAGTTCTGAAAAATTATGTTTAAAAAATCTATCTTTTATTGTTTTGGTACCTTTTTATTGGAATTTTAATGAACTTTGACTCAAGGCTTTGTGCTTATTTTAGTTTATTCTTTTTTCTGAAATTTAATTGTCCATTCTTAATAATTAAAGGAGGATGCCAAAGATGCCAAAAGTAAAGTGTGATAATGACTAACGAAAACCGCCATTTGCAATTTCCAAATTTTTCTTCTTCGTTTTTGGAATATCTGAAAATAACATTTTTGATTTATCGAGCTTCTTTGGTTTCCAACTTTAATTTATATATTTAAATTTGTTTAAATTTAAATATCGCTGTATTTCTGCTTTTGTTTTAACTTTCATCGAATTTTTTTATATTTATCAACAAAAAAAGGAAAAACGTGTGCTCAACGGTGTTGTATGTTCGTCTTCATGATTTGATTTTTTTAATTTTTACCAAATAATAATTATTATTAAAAGATTAAAAAAAACTGTGATGGTTTGTTTTTGTTTGTTTGTTCATTATTAACATTTCTCCTCCATCTTTTTCTTCGTCTCCAAAAAAAATCATATAGATTTCTAGTATTCACGGTCGGGAATTTTATACTGGTGTTGAATTTTGATTTATTGATTTACTTGATAATGGCTCTAAAATAATTGAGTGAGAGTGATTACTTTCATATTTTATTCTTCTTCTCTTTTTTTTTAATTGTATTTTTCTTTCACTTTTTTCGTTTCTTCTTTTTTTAATTTTAAATGGGCCAGTTATATTATATCTTTTTTTATTATCATTTTTCCTTCATTCACTCTCATGGCTTCTTTTTTTAAATAATAAAAAAATGCCCGTTCATTCCATTTTTTTTAAACTAAGAAAATTGTATTTTAAAAATATTTTTTAATGATACGGTATTTTTTTGTCATTATTATTTTAAAATTTTATAGTAAATTTATTATTTAAAAAAAATGCAATATGAAATAACTCAAACTGAAAGGAATATATTAAAAGTTATTTTAAACAAATTATTAAAAACTGAAGTGGTTCGAGATCAAACGTAAATACAATTTGCAACTTTGAATTGAAAAAAAATCAATATTTAAAGTAAAAAGCAAAAGTCTCAATAATAGAAAAAAGGAAAATGGTTAGTTACCCGAAAAGTGTGCATGGCTTAAATAAAAAACAAAAAATATATAATGAAAAGAAAAGATTCAGGTGCCAGCCGAAGATGCTTCTTCTTTTTTCATCGATTTACTTAAAGTATTCTTAAGTTTGATGTTAAACCGGAATTCGGTTATATCATCATAAATATTATTATCAAACTGAATCCAAACATCAACATCTGGAATAGCATTATTCTGAAAATTAATTGCTTTAATGGAATGGAAAAAATACTATAAAAAACCTTTAAAAATGCATTTAATAATAAAACGTCCAATTCTATTTGGACGTTATTAAGTTCAAATTTATGTAGCTTTTGATCACGCTTCATTATTGCAAGACGATGTAATGAATAAAAAGAAAAATACGCTTGAGAGATCCTTAAAACTTTTTATTAGAAATCTTTAAAAACAAATTCACGAATATTGGCTTACGAAATTTTATCAGCATTTGGAACTGAAATCATAATTTCTTCCACAGGGAAAGGATTTCCGTCAACATCCAGATTTCATATATATCCAAAGTTTTGACTCTTTTAGAATTAGTCAAAAGTTTGAAATCTTTTAGAGATATAGTTTGGGAAACTTCAACTAATTTTGCGCTACATCGAGAAATAACAGAAGATAAGGAATTTAATGGAATATTTGACATTAAAATGTTTAGCTCCTCTTTCAACCAAATTTTCTTCCCATATTCTCTTAAATCATCGATTGATTTACATTCAGCCAATTCATGGTTAAATACATTTTCCTCAGTGTATTTATAAATTTTCATTATCATTATAATTTTGTCATAGGGATAAAGAAAAGAAAACAATCTGCATGTTTGCGACAATTTCTCCAAATTTCAAATTTTGAATAATTTTGAATATATCGAATTAAATTCTCATGGAAAGGAAGATATTGGTGCATTGGAAGATGTTCATATCTTATTGCTGAAAAATTGATATGTTTATTTTGAAGATAAATAACACTACATTAAAAATTACATAAAATTAATTAGCAAGACTCAAATACAAACGCAGGCGCGTAGAAACGAAAAATAGCTTAAACTAGAATATTTCTAAAATTTCCTGATTTTTTTTTGGCATTGTGTCGCTTTTATTTTCTTATTCATTCTTAAGTTTGTTGCTTTTTTTAAATGGAAGTGTTAAAATGCATTTATTAAAATTTCTTTAAATTGGATCTCTTTCAAAAGTTTAACTTTCACTTAAAAAAAAGCACTTTTATTGATTGTAAAAGCAAAAAAATGTCGAGGATTCTATTATTTATTTGATCATAATTGCATTCATGAAACATTAAAAGCAAAAGAAATCTACAAGCTCTACCTTTTCCAGTATGTCAGTTGAAAACCTATTTTGGAATAGTACAAAAGCCTAAATTTTAAGAAATAACAGAAAAGATAAAGGGATACATAAGAAGGATTTTTTATACCAAGGCAAATTTTTTTTCTGAGAAACTCTCTTTTAACGGTGGTGTTTAAAAACTTATTATCAAGCGCTGCTTGAACAAGATTCATTAAATTAAAAGTAATTCGTTTTCATATCCACAAACCACTAAATTTTTTTTAAGCAAAATATTATGGGCAAATTCAAATTAATTTTTTACATTGTTTTTTTTTCGTGAAAATTTTGATGATATTAAAAATAGTGTAATTAATAAAGAAACTATAACCTTTGTTTTCTGCTTGTGAATAGAAATTGCCTGAATTTAAAAAAAAGAATATTATCTCAAGGTTTGAAAAAATGTATAAAAAGCTTTATTCATCAAAAGTTAAAAAACAATGTGCTCAACAAAAAAAACATCCCTTCAATATAAAGGGCGATTTATTTCCGTTGTAAAAGAATTTTATTCGTGAAAAAAATTGTTTTGAATTTTAAAATAAGAAAACACTGCAAACACTGTGAATCCTTTCTTAACAATATCTATCCATTTTTTAAACATGAAGCAAAAAAATTGTTTAATAACAAAAATGAAGAGCAAAGCAAAAAAAAAGAAGGATTTATAAAAAATATTAAAGCTATTGATGCGAAATCTTTTTCTCTCAGTAAGCGTTATTTTCTTTAAGTTTGTTAGTTAATTTAGCTTTGATCCGCAAAAAAATAACAAGTATCATCTTGAAAAATATATTTGCTTCTCGTGTTCAACATTTAACAGATACCATTTTTATTGACAATTATCGCAACACTATATTTTTGTACTAAATCATAATATTGGATATTTTACAGAAAATGAGTGGAGCAATCGACGTATTTAAAAATGCTCAAAGTCAAGCATTCGCCGTGCGTGTTCCGCTCTTGAATTACCTCCTCGATCATTGTTCACTGTGGATGAATCTTAAAATTGTTTCTTCGTGCAAAATGTTAGTTCAACATGCTAAACCAAGACCGTCAAAATTATTAAAGACGTTGAATTCGCTGATGAAAATGAAGTCGTTTTCAATCAAGAGCAGTCTTTCTTAAGTTATAACCCAACATCTACCAATGCTAAGGAATTTGGACCTTTTGTTTCTATTGAAAGTTTCATGACCCGCATGAAATTAGATTTGTCCATTTTATCAATTAATTTTGTTTCATTTGCTAAAGAATTGGTTATCAAAGCTCCCATCGCTTTCAAATTTTGAAAATGCTCGTTCGTTTCGTTGTTCCTAAGCGCGTTAATTTAGAACAAGTCCTCGACGATCAAAATAACCTAATTCCGCTGGAAAATGTAATGAAATTGATTTTGAATGTCCCAAAAGTTGCGTATGTTTACAACGGAATAATATCTAAAAATTAATAACAATTTTTCTTCAGCATTTCCCATGTTAATCTCACACCAGAAACCTCAAAACATCTCAAGGAAGCTAAATTTAAATTCAAAAGATACAGCCAGAGCGTCTTAATCGTGAGTATTTAACATAAGGCGAATTCTTATATTATTTGTTATTTTTATAGATGCAGTCGCAAATCAGTGAACTTAAGATCATTTTTACAAATCGAGGAAAAGCGAAGAAGTTCATCAGTTCTCTCGAGTAATTAAGCCAAAAAAGGGATGCACGAAATTATGTTTCACCACCACCAGAAATAACTCGTGGTATTTCCTTATGAGCCAAAGGAAATACTACGTTTTCGTGCATCCTTATTAACAATTCAAGGCATAAAATTTCCATCATAATTTTATGTCTTATTTGGTGAAAAAACCTGAAGGTTAGTTTCTAAGGTTGCATTCCCAAAGAAAATGGTCCACGGGGGTAAACTTTACATATTAGCTTTTTTTAACTTCAAAATTCACAAAAAGCGGGAATCTATCTTTACATATTATTAACAAAAAAATTTTTAAAACAAGAACATGCTTTAAATTTTTTCATCTGAACATTTTTTTAATTTCAAACTTTCAAAGGTTTTTTTTCTTCACAAATTTTGTAAAAAAATTATAATTGTAATTGAGAAAAGGGAGGGCGGGAAGGGAGAAAGACAGGAAAGAGGGAGGGGAGAGAGAGAGATAGGAAAATGGGTAGGGGAGATAGAATAATAAAAATTGGGGGTAAGGGGAATGCAACGTTAGTTTAATCTTCGGATTTTTCACTTTGTTGATTTTGAACTGTTATTTTTTTTTGCAAATAAAGTGCCTTTTTTGCGATTCCATGGGTGTTAATTCTTTAACATTTGTTATATTGGCGGTTTTTAGTCTTCAATTCTTCCACCAGAAAAGTTGCTGCAGTGTATTTTTACAACTGGAAATTGTTTTTTTTGTGCATTTTCTTTAAAAAAAAGCGAAAGAAACGTTAAAAAATAGTTATTTTTCAAAACTTTTTTGAGCAGCTTTCAACAACTTTTTTTGAACAAATATTTTGAATGGTCATCATCATCCACATTTTTACTTTTATTTTGCAATCAAACAGCAGCCAACACCCTATGGCGTTTTTTTCTTTCTTTCTTTCTTTAAAAAATAGATAGGTCTTAGTCATTCATTCATTCATTCATTCAGTCAGTCATAATAATAATAGAAGACAATTGCCTTTCTTTCGTTTCTTCTTTTTAAAAAAAATTCATATTTATAAAAAATTGATTGGTTAAGGAAAAAAATGAAGGAAGAAAAATGGAAAAATGTCAAATAATTTTTTTCTTTGTTGGCAAAAGTGTATTTTTTTCTTTCCTTTTTATAATCGAGCAGCAAGCGAGATTATTGCTTTTTTTTGCAGCAATAATGGCAGTTGCAGAAGCAAAAATGCAAATATATTTTTTCTTTGCTTTTAAAAGAATGTACATATTAGTGTTGTGTTTATTTTTTGTTTATTTTTTTGGTGAAAGAACGTTTTTTTTCTGTTTTTTGATTTTTGATACCATTGTTTTGTTTAGTTTATTTTTGTAACAGTTTTTTTTTTTGCATTTTGAGCCCGACGCTTAGTCATTAAATTTTTTTTATTATGGACCAAAAAAATCTATTTTTTTGTTCTACCAAAGTCCAAGCCTCATTCATCTCACAGTTTTTATTTTATTCGATAAACAATAGCAAGAAATGGAGATAGAAAATGAGAATGAGAATAATGGTGATGATGATGGCGGTGTCGATAACAAGGATATAAAGTTTCTTTTTTCATTTTTCCTTGTGTTTTGTTAGTGAAGGGCCGCCGGCTTTTGAAAAAGAAAATATGAGAATGAGAAGAATATAAAAAAAAGAACGGTCAAGTTTCAAATAATAATAATTATTTACTTTTTCTTTTTGGTTTGTATTCCTCCAAAATTTTTTGCACTTTTTTGATGTCAAAAAACAATTTTCTCATTTTTCATTTCGCTGGTTTATATTTTTTTGTTGACAAAGTTTGAACACCTAAATCTTTAGTATTCCAATTTGCTTCGATTTATTTATCTCTCAACCAATTAAAAAAAACTTTTTGGTCGCTTTGCTTTTTGCTCTTTTTTTTGAAAATTTGTTTTTTAATTTATGTGGTTTTTTATTGGACGGCTTTCTTTCATTTGTAATTGAGCAACGAAGATGAAAAGTAAGCAGCTGTTTCACACTTATTTTTTTTAGTTTAGTTTAGTGATTAATTTTTTTATTCGCAACCACATTTCATTTTTTTCTTTTCCTTTCTCCCGATTTTTTTTCGAACTAAAATGAGCCGGCAAAAAAAGTTTTTCATCTGTTGCTTGCTTCTGAAAAAAATAAAAAAATATATAAAATCTTTTTTTAAATTTCATTGGTTTTTAAAAAAGATCAAAAAATCTGTCAGTCAAACTGTCGCATTTATTTATTTCATTTTTTTGATTTTGGTGTTTTGCCAAAAATAAAGCAAAACTTTTTGAAAAGTCGTCACTTTTAAAGCTCATAGTCGCTACACAAAAAAAAAAAATAAGAAGTTACTGAATCTATTTTTAAGATGAAATAAAAAACCACAACAAAGCCCCAAAATATTTCACATCAAAGAAAATTTTTATCGCTGAAGATAAAAAAGGAGAAAGAAGATAGTCAGGAGTCCCATGTCATTGTTTCCTTTTCTATCATTTTGTTTTTGGTATAAAAACCCACAAAAAAAGTAAAATCAAATTCGAATGGCCCTTTTTTTTTATGTGAGGCAGAAATCCAAACAGCCGAAGAAAAAGGCGTTTTCACGCTTCGTCGTTCAAAAAAAATGTTTTATGAAAAAAATATTTAAAAAGAAGTCTATTGTTTGAAAACAAAAAAGTTAAAGTTTTTAACTTCATATTTTTACAAACATGTTTGTTGTTCCTCCTTGGAGACTACTCAAAAGCAAAGAAGCAAAATATAAAACACGTCGACGACGGCTTGCTTGCTTTTCTATGATGCCAAAGAAAAAAAAAATAGGAAGAAAAAAGTTATGTATTTTTTTTTGTTCTACCATTTTTTCGCTACAACAAAAAAAGAAGTTATTGTCGAAGAATGAGCAACTTTTTTTTGCCAAAAAAAAAATAAAATAAAAATGACGACGCCCGGATGCTTTCTTTCTATGAATCAATATTCTCGCGCAGGGAGGCTGTAAAAAAAAAGAATAAAATAACCAAAAGCGCTTGTTCGTTCTTCTTTCATACATTTTTTTTCTAACAAAATGCGACGACGGAAGAATGGCACAAGAAAGCAAAAAATAGTAAAGCAACGATGGAAGAAAAAAAAATGTGCCATAAAAGTACCAAAAACAAAAACCAAGACAAACAAGAAGCAGAGTGAGAGTCCAAGTTAGTTTCTTAGTTGGTTGAGTGGTGCCCAGTAATAGCAAAAAAAAAAGTGAGGGAGAAAAACTGACAGAATGAGAGAGTGAATAGCCCGGGTATTCCGCTTGAATGCATTGCAGAAGAAGGAGAAAAAAAAACGAACGACAACGACGACGCACGAAAGAAAATAGCGCCGCTGCCGTCGATTTTTTTTCTTCTCCCTTTTGCCGGCATCAATTGCGCGAGTGAGCGACGACGACCCATTTCCCATTTTTTAATGTATATTTTTTTATATATATTCCCATTATCATCAGCGACGACCGACGTGTTTTTCATAGATTTATTTATATTATAATTGAGAATTTATTTATCCTCGAAAACATTTTTTTATTGCCTTTGCTTTTGCTACTTTAATTTCGCGCAAATTTAACTTTTATTACCAAAACAACAAATTTTATGTTTTAATATTTTTTTAAACCATTGATTCTTTGATGGTGAACAGAAGGATTAGCCGCCGTTGGCTGTTGTTGTTGGTTGATAAATCCTTCTCTGTTTTTTGTTCACTTTTCTCTGTCTCTCTTTTCTTTGATATTTATAAACTCGTTCTTTTTATCTAATTAATTTTTATATTTTTATTTTTATTTCCATGAAATTGATTGAACTTTTTTTTTGTTAAAAGAAAAAGAAAAATTATCGGATTTTTCTATCTATTTTATTTTTATTTTCACAAATTAATATTATTCATCATTGTTAAATTTTTTTTCTTTTTTTCTTTTTGCATAATTTAGAACCAACAAAAACAAATCAGCTGCGAAAAACTTATTTTTCAAGTTATTTGCAAATTTTTTGCATGCTTTTCATTATGAAGGAACCAAGCCAGTCAGTCAGTCCTTTAAGCAAAGATTTCCGATTAATTTTGTAAAAACCCTTTTCATTAATTCTTTTTTTCGCCAAATTTGCTTGATGCTTGTTTCCTATTTTTATTTTATGTATGTCCATTTACAACTCATTTTTTTTTGGGCGAAAACGAATTACTCATCAAATACTTTTTTTTTGCTTTCTGCTTCGCATGTTTGTGTTAACTGATTGAAAAATGGAAACATCAAAGATTTTTGTTTCTGGCGTGTTGATTCTATTGATTTTATCCTAAGTTTTCTCTCCTTAATTTTATTTAATCAACTTATTTCTAATGTATTTCCTTATAAATAAATAGCTTTTCACTTCCAAATATGGAATACTTTCTGCCTTTTTGTGAGCCATGTTTGTAAATTGAACCCATGGAAGGCACACACACAGCAATCGGATATCCAAATATTCTTTTTGGAAATAAAAATAAATGAAAAATGCGCGTCATACTTTTTCCTTCCATTTCCCCTCATTCTTTTATATTTGACGCTTACTCATACATACATAAATTATTTTCTTCAAGATCGTTACCTTTTTTTGATTTTCAGAATTACGACTCATCTTCCTTTGCTAAGCTATTTAACAATCTTTTTTTCTCCTAATCTGAACAGACCAAATGTGTTAAAAAATGTTGACAACAGGTTATTACCCCCAACAAATTTCATCCAACAACAGCAATCAAGGTGTTGGAGGAAAAGATGTTATTCCTTCATCTTCATCATCGTCAGCAGCTTCAGCTTCATCCCATTCTCGAACTATACAATCATATGGTTATCATCCAGGTGGAGGTGGAAAAAATGTATTAATTTCTGCAAGTTCAAGTCGAATGTTTTCTTCAACGGTTTATGAAATTTCGGATGAAATAAATCGAGCTAGCATAAAAGTAAGTTTTTAAAGCTTTTTTTTCAAATGAATTTATTCTTTATTTTGAAGGTTCTTGAACGCAAATATGGTGGCCGGATTCGAGCTCATACGGCGGCAACTAAAATTCAAAGAGCATATCGTCGATTCAGACTTGAACAACAATTTCAACATTTATTAAAGCATCCGGGTTCGCAAAGTCGGCGAAGAATTATTCAACAACAGCAACAACAGCATCAACAACCGATGTTAGCCATTCCAGACGGATCTTCATCAAATAATTTTCAACATCATCAAATGAATGGCGGCGGCGGTGGCGATAGACAATTATATACAAAAAAGTTAGCTCTTTCTCAACCAACTTTAAGGTTAGTGTTTATTTTTCGTAAACTAAAAAAACCAAAAACGAGAATATTAGTTCAATATTTTTCGCCTACTTTTTTGGTGAAAAATCAAGCCCAGAAGCTATGGTCAAAAAACCTTCAAATTTGTTAGTTATTTTTCACACCTAAAAAGCTTGGCGAAAAATTGTGGTCTGCTATTAGTCATTTCGTTTAATAAAAAAAACTAAAATTAGAATCTCTTATTTGCAAAAAAATAAATATATAAATTTTTTGAGATCATTTAGTGACCATCCATCTAGCTAGCTTTTATTATTATTATTTTTTATTTTTTATTTCCTTATCCTTCCCATATAATTTTTGACAGCACACGTTTTTTAAATAAATAAATAAAAAATCAGCCATATTTTTTTTTTATTTGACAGCAGCAACAAATTATAAAATGATGTTGTCAAAAAAAAAAAAAAAGTAAAATGTCCACTTTTTTTTCGTTTATGTAATCTAGCGAACCAACTGAACTGTTAGTTAGTTATTTTTTTTTTTGAGATTTTTTTGACATATTTTTTATTATTTATTATGACTTTTTTTCTCTTCCCAAATCAGTTGGAGGTCGGTGATGGACGTCTTGTTATGTTTTTTTAAACTCTCTTTCGTCATTTAAAAAAATATTTTAAACCAATCACCATAGTTTTTTGTTATTAATTTTGTTTATTTTTATTTTTTCAGATATCAACCAGTTGTTTCATTACGAGCTCAATTGCGTGCAGAACAGTGTTCATTGGAGGATTCATTTTCATCCAATAATCATTCTTCTTCGTTTCAACTTCAAAATAATCTTGGTTCCTCGAGTAATTCTTCTATTACTTCTCCAACTCATTCAAGATCCCCTCCTTCTCCTCGGCCTATGGAACCTTTGTCTAATTCAATATCCTCAAATCGACCATATATTGAATTAATGTCTCCGAGACTTACTCAAAGAAGGGTAGTTACCATAAATGCGCCATCACCTCAACAAAGATATATTTCTTCTACTTCGAATGGCGGCCCCACTTCCATCAAATTATAAAATTATGAGAGAATCAGAACATGGCGATCTTATTTCTATTCCAGATATAACTAAAGTTCCTCCGCCACCATCAACATCAATTTTATCGAATAATTTTCGTATTAAACAACAATCTTTAAATACGGATGATTTAATTTATAATAATTCTAACTCTCAAAGAAATAATCAAAAAATGATTCCATCATCAAATAATTATCCTCAAGTCGTGGCTGCTGGAACAACTCCATCCGTTTGGGTTCCTCGACAAACAACAACGAATAATGCAATAGACTCAGTCCCACATCCACCAGCGGCAACTGATATTATTCATAATAATATCGCTGCTGTTGTTGATTCATCATCATCACGACGGGAGCCCTCCTCATCTATTCTTCTTCATTCAAGGCCACTCAAATAATATTAATGCTGCTGAAAATAATGGTCACACGGTTGCATTTTATACAAATAGTCTTCCACGTTTAGATCGGAAGAAATCATTCCGTTGGGCCTCACATAAGCTCTTCCAATTCCAATTCCAATAATAACAGGTTGGCTTTCATTTTTATTTTTATATTTGCATTTTTTTAAAAATATTATTGTTTCTCTCTCTAAAAATCAAAAAGGCATGACAAACTTTTATTTTCCTGATTTTTTTGCTTCCAAATAACTCTAGTTTTTTTTCATCATTTTTTTTTTATTAAACCCGCGCAAACTAACTAACTTTGGTCAGTCAAAATACTTTTTATTATTTTAAATTGAATCTTATCATTTTTTCTTCTTTCGCGTCATCATCTGAATTGTTTTACTTTCATAAAAAAAATGTGGGAAAAAAGCTGTTGTTTTTTTTCTCTTTCATTGTGTTCAATAATATGGCGGATGGCTATGGCTGTTTATGCAATTTTTCAATTTACAATTTCAGCAGTAGCAAAAAAAATATAGAACAAAATTGTTTTTGTCTTTTGTCGTCGGATACATTGCTTTTTGATACGTTAAAGTAGTTTCTTTTTTATATTTTTTGCCGTGGTAGTAGTCGTCATCATCTTCATTGTTTGCTTCACTTGTTTTAATGTAAAAAAGATGCGAGCAACTTCGACGGCAACAAAGACGACTTGCACTTTCCATTTTTTTCCATCCTTGAACATAAAAAAAATGCTTGCTTTTATATTATAAAAATCATTCATTTCCCCACATTGCATTTTTTTTGCAGACACGGCTTTTATTATTTCTATATATGTTTTGGGGTTAGCAGCTTCTCCTTCTTCTTCCTTTCCTTTCTGCACTTTTCCTTATATTTTTAAGAGCTCTCTTCTGACTTCATTTTTTTTCGTGTCCTCTTCTTCCGCCTATGTAATTTTTTTTATTTAAACGCTAAAAAACATTTATTCTTGATTTGATTTGCTTTCGTCAAATATTATGCTGCTGCCGCTGCAAATGCCCTTAATGTTATTTTTTTACACATTTGTTTTGCTAAATTTTTTTTGCTGGATTGAATCTTTTCTGTTGTGTTTAAAGATGAAATATTAGACCGCAAAAACAGCAGAAATTGCAAAAGCAAGAGAGCAAACAGCTGGTTTTAAAGGTTATTAGCACTCATTCTTCCTTCCTTTCCTCAATTGTTGATGTTCATCGTCGTCGTCGTTGACCTCATTGTTTTTGCTTATAATCGATTGAGTCTTTGGGGTTTTGAAAGAGCCTTTTCCTTGCAAAATTATATTTCTGCAACAGCGCGGTGCCGAGCCTTTTTGCAGCTGGCATTATTTTTCCTTAGTTTTTTTCGGGTGTTTTTTTATTTGTTATTTTTGATTGTGGTTTCTCAAATTTAATTTTATTCTTTCTATTGTATTATTAAAATTTTTCTTTGAAAATCCATAGTTAGTTAGTTACATACAAACAAAAAAATATATTTAGTAGCAAGCAACTGTCAAAAAGAAAAAAAATTATCCGGACTTTTTTTGTTTGTTTGTTTGTAGTTGCCGCAAATTTCAATTTTTTCTTTGTCTTTGTCTTTGTCATTTTCGAGTTTGTGGGTTTTTTTGTTGCGCATGTTTGATTTGGTTTGATTGAAACACATATTAGCTCTTTCTTCTGTCTATCCCTTAAGATTTTTTGTTCTGTTTCTTTCTTTCTCTCTCGTGCACGCCTTTTATTTAATTTCTTTTGATCGAAGCAGTTTTTTTATTTCGAAATTCTCGTCTGATTTTCTTCTACGATTTTGATTACAAAAGACATAAACCAACAAATCACCGTATACTTGTTGTTTTAGTTAATTCCTTCCTTTTTCCCATTTGCTTTCTTTCTTTAGACATCTTATTATTTTCTTTTTTCCATTGATTTCGGCAAATGTGAAAAAAAGCTTCGTTGTTGTCTGTGAAAGTTTACTTTTTTTTTATTTTGATCAAAGTTTCCCATAACCTTTTTTTGTTTTGTTTATTTTTCGTTTGTTATTTTTACGGGTTTTGAAACCGATAATGACCTTTGGCTATGCTGATTTTTTTAAAGGTGATACAGTAGTTGTTCATCATCTTATTTAGTTTATTCATATCCTAAAATTTTCCTTCCCACGAGCTTTGCAAAAAAACATTTAAATTAGGGCCGGCCGATATGAGAAACATCATCATCAAAAAATTGATTTATACCTTTCTTTTTTTCTTTTTCTTTTTTGATTACGTAATAATTATCAGCTTCCTTCAATTTCTTTTTTGTTCTTCCAACCGACCACCAACAACAACCCTATTTTTTTAAAACGTTGATTAGGATTAAAGTTCTATTTGTCCTTTTTATCATTCTTTCTTCACATGTGTTTTGGAGGAATATTTTTTTTGTTTATGTAGTTTGCGACGGATTTTTTTGTTTTGACGTAAATATTTTTTTTCAAATATTATTATTTTTTAGTTATTCGGTAGCTAATTTGCATTTTATTTTATTTTTTGGTTTCACTCTAATATCTATCCTTTAAGTAAGTGAGTCGTTCGCATAATTTTAAAGGCTCTTTAATTTATTCAAACACAACTTTTTCTCTGCTTTTTTATATTATTTTATTTTTTATGACAGAAATCAACTGTTTTTTTTGTTATTATTTGATTGATAGATTCATGTCAATTTTTAAATATTTCTATATTTGTTCATTTTTTTTATGCATTTCTTCTTCCCTTTTTCCCTTTCACGGTTTTAAATTTTCTTATTCGTCCTTCAAAAAAAATTAAATTTAATTCGTTTAAAAAATTAAATTTAAGGCGTTTTTTTTCTCTGATTTTTTTTTCAGAATTCTTTGATGATTTTTATGTTTGCGCTTAAACCAACCAACCTTTTTTAATGCATTTCTAGAATTTTTTTTATTGACGATTGTTTTTTACGAGCAGAAAGGAATTTTTAGTTTGCTTGTCTATCATTGATTATTTCTCACTTTGTTTTCTCTCTCTCTTTTTTGACACTTTTTTATTTGCAAGCTCAATCAGTTTGTTTCCTTCCTTTCCACTTTCCTTTTTTTTATTTTCCGATGTCCAGTTATAAGCTTTTTTTGATCTTAAGGTTCTTTTTTTCGAACACGCTTATTTTATTTTTTTTGACAGTTAATTGCAAGCTTATTTGCCTGCCCCTCAACTGGCTGACTGATTAATTCTTTGATCAAAAAAGCAAACGATCAATTTTTTAAGACGAGCGGCAAATGAGAGGCAGAAACTACTTTCTTATTTTCGCCTTTTATCTTTCTTTCTTTCTCTATTTCTCATTCACCCTTTTTTGTGTCATGCTTTTTTGATTTGAGACAATATGTGTTTGTTTTTTTCGATGATAAAAAACAAAACATCAAAGATGCGATTATTATTTTTTTTTTACACTAATTATTTATTCATTTTTCTTTATTTTTTTAGTAATAATAACCCAGACCATCTAAACAATTCACCCAAATATACTCATCGTGTAATGCCATCAGATCAACAGCGGCGTCGATTATATAGAATTGCATTGAATTTTTTTAACAAGTAAGTTTGGGATTTCTCTTTTTTAATTTTTGGAAAGATTCAAAAAAAATATATGACGACAGCCATTTTTCAAATATTAGTCGCGCTACAGCTGGTTTTCACTCTTTTTGAAATGCAAAGAAGCTTAAAATTTAAGATTTTCATAAGTATTTGATTTTTTTTCATTTTCAGAAACCAGATCGCGGTCTTCAACTTCTCATTAATTGGGGATATGTGGAAGATGACCCACATGCAATAGCAAAATTATTTATTGGTCGTCGAGGATTAAGTCGACAAATGATTGGAGAATTTTTGGGAACTTTACATTCTCCTTTTCATGCAGCTGTATTAGAGTAAATTATTTTATTTTCTTAATTATAAAACAAAACTAATCGAAATAAATTTTTTAGACATTTTGTTGGTAATATTGGCATGTATAAAATGGAAACTGATGTAGCCATAAGACATATGCTAACATATTTTCGATTACCTGGTGAAGCTCAAAAAATTGATCACATTGTTCAAGTATGTTTATTTATATATTAAAAATTTACTAATCAAAGTATCGTCTGCTTTTTAGGCTTTCACAAAAAGATATATTGCTTGTAATCCAGATAGATTTCCAAGGAATGTAGCGAACGACTTAATATATATTCTTGCTTTTGCTATTATTATGCTAAATACCGATCAACATACTCCTTCACTCAAAGATTCAAATCGAATGAAACGGGAAGATTTTATTAAAAATTTACGAGGAGTTGATGGAAATGAATATTTATTAGATGCATTATTAACTGAAATTTTCGAACATGTTAAACAACATGAATTTAAAACGAGTCCCGACCATGTTTCACAAGTATTGAAAGTTGAACAAAGTTTGATTGGAAAAGAAAAACCGGTTCGTTACTTACTTTCTTAATTTATTTATCGATTTTTCTTAACTGTGGACTGTTTTTTTGTAGAAACTTGTGGAGCCTCATCGACGCTTAATATGTTATTGTCGATTACATCAAGTCCCCGATATCACTCGAAAACAAAGCCCCACAGTTCATCAACGAGAAATTTTCTTATTTAATGATTTACTTATTGTTGCTAAAATTTTTTCTAAAAAGAAGCCTTCGACATATATGTTAAGATATTGGACACCATTATTTGGGCTTAAAGCAACGACATTTGAAAATCAATTTTATTCAAGTGGGATTCATCTTCTTTGCCCTGATGGAGAAGAATTAATTTTTAATGCTAAAAATTTGGATGATCGGTAAGTTTTCTTAAACCAAAACTCGAAAAGTTTGCTAAACCTTTGTTTGTTTTTAGTATTCGCTTTCTTGCTGACGTCAAAGAATCAGTTCTTGAATCAACAGAAATGGAAGCAATTCGAATAGAATTAGAACTTGATAAACAACAAGCATCGTCGTCATGTAATCAACAACAATCAATAATTGGAAGTCGATTAGCACGAAGCACTACTGATAATCAACGAGATTCTGGTTTACCAGAAATTGATCATAGTTCTCCAATTGCCACTATCGGAGCTTCACATCCATTTGCAACTGATTCAACTTCGTCTTTAGTAAATGATAATACAACAACAACATCTAATTCAACGACGACCACAAAACCCATGCGAAATGGTATTTCACTTTCTTCGGGTTGTACTGGATCTACAACGAGTTCAGCTTCATCGAATGGAACCGTGGCTCCTGCAATTCGACGATTGAGCTTCAATTCGATGGATAGTGGAATGATTGAAGAACCCGCGGATCTTGTTGCTAATTAAAATTATTTTCAAATAACATCAAGACAGATATAACAACGATCCATTATTCCATTTATAGTTTTTTTAAAATAATATTTTATTAGTCTCAGATTTCGCTCAAAAAATTTTGGCACCGCCATTCAATCGTTTTTTTCTTCTGTTGTTTCCTGGTTTTACCTTTTACTTAATCAATTAAAACTTGACGATTAACTCTTAATATTTTTACTTATTACCTTACTTATTTTCAATATTGAAAAAAATATTCCTAACTGTTTATTATTTTTACGGGTGTCTCGGAAAAGAAAAAAATCTGAGTACATTTTATCTTTAAATGCTCAACGACAAAAATTATTTCCGTTGTTGCCTGTGTGCAATGCATAAAAAATAAAGCACTTTGAGATGCGTGTATGTATCGTGTAGATTCTCTTTTATTTCACTTCTATTTCTTTTTTGTGTATTATCTTTATATATATTTATATGCATTACGTCTTTCGTATATATCAAAATATAAAGTTTTAAATGGTTTTTCTTTGTAAAAATGTGTAAAATACAAAACATCGAAACGGTTATTTTCCGCAAAAGTATTGAAAAATAATAAAGCAACAATAATTATTTTATTTTGAATTTATTTAGTGAAATGAAAGACAGCAAAGGTCCAAGGAAAAGTGACGAATCTAAGAAAGCAACAGGATCATGTGAATCCGAACCGAGCACTTCATCGTCATTATCAAAGCAGACAACGGTAGCAGAAGATGAAGAGATGGTCAAGAAAGCCAAAAGAGCACTTCTCACAGAAGCTAAGAGACATGGAAATTCTTCTGGAACAGCATCAACTAATCAAAATTTAAAGTAATCTTTTCCATTTTTAAATTTTTCTAGAACACACAATTTTTTATTTAGACGTCGTCCACCCTCTTCAGTTGTCAATACTCAATTTCTTGCTCGCCTTCTCAATGAACGTCGTCCACCTAATAATGGAAGGATTTCAAAGAATCGAAGCAAAAAATCTTCCAAATCAACAACAAAAACAATGACAAAAAAGAAATAATTAAATTTTTTATTTAACAAAAAAATCGATGTTACATATTCATTTTTTTTATAAATAATGCAATAATAAATTACTAAAAAAATAAATATAACAAATACTATGATTTTTTTCGTTTTCAACTATTCTTGTTCAGAAGCTTTTTGGAAGAATTCAAGAGTATCTTCAACCATTTCTAAAATATTATCAGTATTTTTAAAACTATGACCTTCTTTATCGAAGAGCTTGAAAGAAGTTTTAAGGCCGTTATCTTTCATCGATTCTGAAAGTTTCCGAGCATCATCGGAAGCAACTACCGGATCTTCACTGCCATGGAAGAAGCAAATGGAAGCTTTATTTTTGAGAATCTTTTCAGCGATATCATTTCTTGGGGTTTCACCCAAAAGTTTTTCAGTGTAAGCTTTTTCGAAGCGACAAGATTTCTAAAAAATTTGAGAGATAGAATTTGAGAAAGTTTTGTATCTGGCTTACTTCAACAAGATCAGTTGGATTATAAAATGATGCAGAAACTGAAGCAGCACAAATGGAATGATTTTCATCATCGGCTAAAGCACATAAAGCAAGATATGCGCCAGCTGAAGAACCACGAAGAAAAAATTTATCGGTTTGAATTCCCGAGAAGTTCTTTAACATTTTGACCGCAGTTAAAACATCTTTTGAATCAAAATCTCCCCAGTGCCCATATAATTTAGTTCGATATTCTCGGCCATAACCCCATGTTCCAGTGTATTCAATATCAAAAATATTAAATCCAGCAGAGAGGAATGCTTGTTTTCGGAAGCATAGAGTATTTGTGAGTCTCATGGTTGGTCCACCATGGCACCAAATAATTGTAGGTCGTTTTTCGTTTAATAGATTTTCAGCTTGATAAAGATAACCAGCAATTTGAATTCCATCAGAAATTTCATTGATATGTTTTGGAATAAATGGATCAAAAGCATTTTGAATCAAATCAATACTGTAAAGAATTTCCGGAGTTTTTTGATTTTTGGTTAAATCAAGTTTGTAAAGATTGACATAACGAGAATCGACTGCTTTAAAGTAAATTGCATCAGCTTGGAAATTGTCTGCTGTAAGTAAATCCACATTTTCAATGTCAACGGAAGAATAAGTTTCAGTTGGAATATGGAAAATTCGAAGTTTATTGTTAACAGTGAAAACTAAATAATTTTCAGTTGTAACAATGGGTCGTTGATTTCCTACAATCCAGCATGGATCACCAATATCTCCATCTTCTTCATTATTTTTGTATTTTAATTCACTGTCACCAGTAACTTGGGATTTGATGTTTTTGGAATTGATGGAAGTGTATTTAGTTGAATCATCAATAAAAAAATATCCATCATCACTACCATACGGTTGGGGATTGAGTTTAGCTTCGGCGCCATCAGTGTTTTCTTCAATTTTGCCAGAAGCAACCGAATAACTACGGATTTTGGCTTCGTCAAAAGGCTAAAATAGCAAACTTAGATTTTTAAATTTGTAAAAAACCCAACAAACCATTCCATTTTTCCATGCAATTAAAAAAAACAAAGTTCCAGTTTGACTATATGAAAGATTTCCATAAAGTAATGAAGGATCAACCTAAAAAATTAATTTCAAAATCAATCGAGTATATATTTTTTTTATTTAAATACCGTAATGGATTCAGCATTAATTTGTTGGTCAGAATTATAAACTTTTTCCAAATCCATTTTAACGATGGCTTGCTTATCATTTTTTTCTTTTACAATGAATAAATGATTTTTGCCACAAATTGGATTTCCATAAGTGCAATTTTCACTTTCAAATGGAATTTTTTTCATTTCAGAATTATCATTTACATAATAAAGGACGTTTTTATCCAAAGCAAAAATGCCTCCACCACCATTTGGATTACCTAAAGCTGAGCAAATTGCTGCAGCTCCATAGCAATTATCTATACAAAAAAGGATTCATGATTTACAATATAAAAAATTAAGAAAAATTTACGATTTGAACGAATGTTCAAAGTTTGAGAAGTAAATTGTTCAGCAGCATTTTTTTCATTTCGCTTAAGCCTCCATCCACTATTAACTCCTTTATTATCAACCAAAACAAAATAAACAAATTCTAAATTAATGAGTGTTTATAAAAGCTCTGTAATTTTTAACAATGCCTTACTTTCTCCAACTGCAATATCCGTGATATTTTTATGCTTCAAATTTCTAAGAGCTCCAAAGATTTTGGTGTTTGCTTTACCGATCGACATAACTCTAAAAAAATGTAATTAATAAGTGCAATTTTTGAATTTAATTGAAAAAAAAAATTTTAAGGAGAAAAGCACGAATGAAAGTAGCGACAACACGCCTCTTCGTTACTATGACTACAAAATTTATGTTTATATATAAAAATTTATTCCAACCAAAGCATTTTATATCTAAAAAATGGCTGAATTTCCAGAAGATCAATGGAGTTCATCTAATTTGGGAGATGATACTTCCTCAATCTGTCCTGAACCGAGTATTAATTCCATTGGTGGCCAACTTCATGCTTTATTAAATTCAGATTATGAATCATCTTTACTAAAAGCTAAATCACTTTCGCCATTGATCGAAGAAGAAATAAAAGAATGGGAAACTCATTTCCCTAATTTATTAATTAAAGGTACACAAATCAAACCCGAAGAAGAACCTCAATCAAATAATTCCATTCATGAACAACAATTAACAACTCAAAGATTAGCTGTCGCACGAAGACTAGTTTTGATAAGCCTTTTTCCTGAAGTAAATTTCTTATCGTTTTTCCCCCCCGATTTTTCAGTCGCTTTCTGCCAAACAAAACAAACAAAAAAATAGGAATAATATTAAATTTTATTTTTTAGATTCAAAAACTTTTCAATAAAGAACTTGGAATTCGTTTATTAGTTCCAAAATCAACAAAAAAAGCAGCTCGATCAAAATCATCCAAACCTTTTACAACAACAACGACAACACCGACAAATAAAATGCCAACAACGGAGACAGAGACAAAATTAACCCTTCCTTCAATTATTCATAAGTAAAAAAACATTCTTTAATAAAAGATTTATAAGTTTTATCATCCGTCACCAGTTTTTTTTTAAAATAACAACAATTAAGTGCAATACTTTTTTTAAGAAGAATAAAAACAATAAAAAAAATAAATTATGCAAAGATAACAATAAAAAATAACAAATTGATTTTTCGTTTATTCATCGAGGAAGGAAATGGTATTTCCTGCAGTTCGTCGCATAAAACGTTTGTATTGTTTGTATTTGCCGGAATTAAGTAATTTTTCTTTGTCTTCTACTTCCTTTTCTTTTTTATATTTTCCACATGCATCAATATCCCAAAGTTCACGCTCGAAATAAAGGGCTTGTTCAGATTCTTCGAGGCTCTAAAAAATTTTATATGCAAATTTGTAAATTTCTCGGAAAAGCAAATATTAGTTATTTTACTTCAAATTGATCATGAGTAATTCCCATATTCGAACAAATCAAATATTCCTTTTCTTCTTTAGTCAATTCTTTTCCATGATATTTTTTCCACATTAATTTTCCTTTATAAATTAGCCATTGAGGCAAAGTATATGGAGATAAAATAACTTTCCATGCAAATGTGTCTTTTAACGAAGCTTTTTTATATCCTCCACTAACATTAATATTTTCTTCAATTATCGCTGTGATAATACTTTCCATATTCGCTCCACTTTTTTGCTTTTTCTTTACTTTCCCCGTTTTGGGGTCAAATTCAAGCAAATTTTTTTCTTTTGCAATTTCAATGGCATTGTTTCGAAATTTTGGTTGACTGCAAGCAAATTTTAAAGCTTCAGAATATTTTTGAACCGCGGAAAGATACTAAAAAAAAGACAACTTTGGAATTTGTTTAAATAAATTAGTGGCAAACCTGAATCGTAGATATGAGAAGAATAGTTCCAACAATCACATATCGAATATCAATTTTTGGCGCAGTTCTCATTCGATAATATTGATAATAATTATAATATCTTTCTTCTGGATAATCTAAATAATGATCATAATATCCTCGAGTTTCATCATCTTTGAGAGTTTCATATGCGGTTGTGATAAGCCTGAATTTTATTTCAGCCTCTTCAACTTTGGATTTATCTTTTATTCGATCTGGATGAAATTGCCTCGCAAGATTACGATATTTTTTTGAAAGCTCTGATTTGTTGAATTCCTCTCGATTTACATCCAGCACTAAAAAAATATAGATTCGATCTTTGATGGCAAAAAATGTGGATGCTTACCATCATAACAATTTTCATACCCGCAATAAATTCCTGGAGCAAAGCCTACACCAAATGAAGTTTGACCATTAAGTAAAAAAAACTAATATAGCTGCTAATAATAAACGCATGATTGTATCAAATGCATGAATTAATAAATAGTAGAAACCCTAAAATTTAGTTTTTTTTATTTTAAATTCAAAATTTAAATTAATTAAAGTTTATCAATTTCTAATTAATAATGACGCTAAAATTTAAAACAAAAACAATACAGAATATATGCAAGAATTTAGGAAGCAAAAATGTATAATATTAAGAAATTTTAAAAGCACCAAATCGCTAAATATCTCATAAATGGATTTTTTTGTCAATCCAAATCAAATTTTTTGACAAATGTCAAAGAAAAAAAAATCGCTAGCAAAATGTTACCCAATGCCAGAGAGCACGATTCCCATTTTCCCCTCTAATTCCTAAACTCCCTCGATTTTTTTTAGAAAAATGAACAAAATTTTAATCAATTACCAACTTTTATAAATTTTCTTTAAAATATCTTTCGTTATTAGTACAAAAACGGTTTATTTTTTAACATTTTTAATTATAAAATCCTTAAACGAAAATTGTTACAGTAAAAAATGGAAAAAGTTCGTGCGCTTTTTTTTCACTCGACTGTTGGTGCTTGTTTTTAGGAAACTATTCGAGCAAAAAACAATCGTTTTTTCACAATTTTTTATATATTTTCTCACATTTTTATGTTTATAAGTTTCATCGTGTTTAATGCTTCATTTTTTGCTTCGATTTTTCAACTTTATATATACTTTTTATTTTAGGGGATAAAATAACAGCAAACATGGCTCAACAAATTACTAAAAAGCGTAAAGCCGTTCAAGATGGAGTTTTTAAAGCTGAATTAAATAATTTTTTGATGAAAGAACTTGCCGAAGATGGATATTCCGGAGTTGAAGTTCGTCGGGCCCCAGCTCGTACTGAAGTCATCATCATGGCCACTCGAACTCAAAATGTCTTAGGTGATCGTGGACGTCGAATTCGTGAATTGACTTCCGTCGTTCAAAAACGTTTTGGTGGCACTGCTGGAGCCGTTGAAGTAAATTTTTTAAGCTTTCGATGCCCCAAATTTTTTTAACAAAATTCTAAAAGCCATAATCATTGCCTTTTATTCCGAATTTTAATTAACTTTAATTTTAGCTTTATGCTGAAAAAGTTTCAAACCGTGGTCTTTGTGCCGTTGCCCAATGCGAATCCCTTCGTTACAAGCTTGTTGGAGGATTAGCTGTCCGTCGAGCCTGTTATGGTGTTCTTCGATTCATCATGGAATCCGGAGCTCAAGGTTGTGAAATCATTGTTTCTGGCAAACTTCGAGGTCAACGAGCTAAAGCCATGAAATTCGTTGATGGAATTATGATTCATTCCGGTCATCCCAAGGAGCAATATATCCAAGAAGCCGTTCGACATGTTAACCTTCGACAAGGAGTTATTGGAATTAAAGTTAAAATCATGCTTCCTCATGATCCCAAAGGACAAGTTGGACCCAAAGATCCCCTTCCCGATCTTATCACCATCAAAGAACCTCGTGAAGAAGTTAAAATCGTCACCCCATATTCTGAACATCGTGAACAACCTACAGGTGGACCAGCAGCTCAACCTATTGAAGCTTTTTAAATAATAAAAAACAAAAAAATGTTGTATTTTATTTTGGATTAAAAAATTTGAATTGTTGTTGTTTCAAAAGAATAAAATGAGAAAATAAATTCTTATTTATTTACATTTTTTTTTATTACAAAAAACCAACGGAAAAAATGTGATATTGGTATCTCTGCTTTTATTTCTCGCTTTCATTTTCTAAACAATCAGTTTGGTTTAGTTTAATTCAGTTTTTTCTCCGGCTTTTTTTTTGTTTTCATTTTTCTTTTGT